>PVJC01005657.1:0-12948 GCA_004026665.1 Murina feae
GTAGCCATCCTCAGGGTCCAGTTCAGATTCCACCTCCTCTTTCTCAACTTCTGGTACACTGTCCCTCTTCCTTCCTATGAGCCTCTCAAATGGTAGGGTCTTCTCTCCTTAGGGTCCCACTGCAGTTTGTGTCTCTCTTAGCGAAGCACCTTTTGCCTAATAAGACGGTTTATCTTCCTCACCAGACTGAAAGCTTCCTATGTGTCCGTGCTCTATAGTCTCCCTCCCTCCAAGACAGGGCCTGAGGCAAAGGGGGCATGGCTATGAATGTTGATTGAATCCTATATAATAAATGGATAATATGCAAATTGACCCTAATGGTGGTTGTTATCACGCGCACTGACCACCAGGGAAGACAGTGCTGGAGCTGTCCCTTGGTGGTCAGTGCACTTCACAGAGGGAGCACTGCTCAGCCAGAAGCCAGCTCATGGATGGCCAGCACAGCAGTGGTGGCAGCAGGATCTGGGATCCATGGCAGTGCTAAGGATGTCCCTGTGGGGAGTGGGCCTAAGCCATTAGTCAGACATCCCCCAAGAGCTCCTGGGCTGCCAGAGGGATGTCTGACTGCCGGCTTAGGCCCGATCCCCCAGGAAGTGGACCTAAGCTGGCAAGTAGACATCCCCCGAGGGGTCCCAAACTATGAGAAGGTGCAGGCTGGGCTGAGGGACCTCCCTCTCGAGTGCATGAATTTTCGTGCACTGGGCCTCTAGTGAATGAATAAGTGAATGACTAATGAACTAAGTAAAATGACTAAGGAGTAGGTGAGAATTAAGTGAACACATAAATTAAATGAAGAGAATAAATAAATGGTTCACAGGGTAATTGAGGGCAAGGGGCCACATTGTGCAGGCTGTGGCTTCTAAGTGCAGGTAGGATGAGGCCACATATGACTGCAGGATGGATAAGGGTTTTGAGCCTGGGTATGGTACATTTATCTCAGCCAGCAAGGAACGGAAATGGGGAAGGCTCGGAGGTGAGCAACCAACCTCAAACTCCCACTTGGTCTATGTAGCACTGGACCAAGGCCTTGATGACTCTAAGGTGGTAGATCCATGCTTTCCCTTCCCAGGCCCTGCTCCTGCCCCAGGGTTGGCCTGGGATGGGAAGACAGGAGGGTGAGGGAGATTCTCCAGGCCAGCCTTTCTCTAGTCACTGCTCCCTCCCCCAGGCAATGAAGGATGGAGGCCAAGTCCATGCAGACTTTTCTGTCCCTAAGGCCACACGTCTAGATCCTGGTGCAGTCCTGGAAGGTAGAAGGATGGAGGCTAGGAGTTTGGTGGTGGGGTGAGGGTTGGGAGGTGGAGCTGTGAGTGGGCAGACAGAAATGTTGAGCAGGGCAGAGTTGAGGTCTCTCTCCTGCCACCATCCCAACCTTGGGTTTCCTGAGTTGAGTTAATCCAAACTCCGCAGAGGATTTGGGGAGGCACCTGCTCGTGTATAAACACGGAAATCATCATGCAAATTTGAATGGTCCTGGGTCCGGTTTTAGGCCTCAGCATAGTACCAAAAGGGCAAGTAGGGCATAGGGGGCAGAGACTTGAGAAAGAGAGAGGGAAGAGGTAGAGAGAACAGGCAAAGTGCTGGACTCAGAGAACGCAAGCTGAAATCCCTGCAGTGAGCAGCTGTGTGCCTCAAGCAACTTCCTCAACTTCTTCAGGCCTGAGCGTCTCCAAATTTGAAATGGAGATGGTAATAATGCCTCCTTTTCAGGAGGAGGGACATAGAGTAAGGGCCCTCTAGATATTTAGGAAATAATTATTTTTATTTCTCTAGCTTTCTCCTCTTTCTGAATATTTTATAGTTTGCATATTTACTTTTATGATATAAAAAAGCCGAGCATTTTATTAAATATTCGAAAAGGAGATATGGAATCGCAGAGATGGGACAGGCAGAAATATGAGAGAGAATGGGGCCTTTTTAGCTACCGGTCATAGAAAGTATTTTCTTTGTGTAAAATAAAGAATAAGAACTTTGGGAGGCCAACCTGAGGGTGCAAGATAAGTGGGAGGGGACAGCTGGGCAGGTCATCAGAGAGCAGGCCAGGAGGTGGGGTAGCTGGAAAAAGGGTGGGACCTCAGTGGAGGAATGGGGAGACCCCCAGCTGGCTGCCATGGGGGGACCCTGCAGGACACAGTGACTCTACCCAACCAGGATTGGACACAGGCCCAGAGAACTGAATCCAACCTCAGGTGAAGAAGCCGAGTTCCACCCTGGCGTAGAAGCAGCCCTGACATGTGGTCTGCAAATATGCATCAGGCAGTCTGGACAGGTCCAGGAAGTGCCAGGGGGGAAGAGTGACACTTTCAGAATTTAGATCAGCGCTCCAGGAGGGTGACCTAGGTGTCCATGCGGGGGAGCCTGGAGCCAGGATGTGGTGGGAACTGGGAACCTTAGGCATTTAGTTTCTCGTACGTGTCGTGTTTTCTCCAAGCTTTTGTATATGCTATTTCCTGTGCCTAGAACTCCCTTTCCTCCATGTTTATCCTTCAGGATAAACCAATCTCTTGTTTATCATTCAGGATTTTGTTCTGCCCTGGTCTCGAGGAAGCTCTCTGATTCTGAGGCCGGGCTGGTCCCGCTCCTCTGCTCTAACAGCCCCCTGTGCTTCCTTCCATCATAGGCTGGTGGGCGTCCTGTACAATTACAGTTTGTTTCCTTCTGCTGCTCTAGACTGTCAGCACCTCGAGGGACCACGAGTTTGCATACCTTTGTTTCCAGTACAGGTGCCTAGTAAATGTTTGTTGAACAAACTATTGACCAACTAGGTAAGGGAAGGTCTTCCTCACCTGGGAATCCAGGGACCTCGGAGCTCCAGAGTTGGCCAGTTGCCCTGTAATGCTGACCTGGAGGCCCTTGCTTAGAGAGATTGCAGGCAACATGTTTTAAGGGGAATAGCTAGACCTGGCAGTAATGCTGGTCTAAATTAGGAAGGGGCTCTCCTCTGGCATATGGGGCAGCTCAATTGGTTGGAATGTTGTCCGGATACGCCAAGGTTGCAGGTTCAATCCCTGGTCAAAGCACAAAGAGGAATCAACCAATGAATGCATGAATAAATGAAATAACAAGCCTCTCTCTCTCTCTCTCTCTCTCTCTCTCTCTCTCTCTCTCTCTCTCTCTCTCCTTTCTCTCTCCCCCTTTCTCTCTAAAAAAAGAAAAAGAAAAAGCAATCAATAAAAATAAATACATTAGGTAGGGACTGCCAAGCCAAACTGAGTTCGAGGGCAGATACGGAGAGGTGTGTGAGCCCCTTGGCAGTCTGGCTTCCTCTCTTAGGCCTCTGTCAGCCTTCTAATTCCCAGTTTGTGGGGCACTTTTCCCTAGCTTCTTAACATGTTTTGTTTTTTTTTTAAACATCCAACCATGTCTTGGCTGTTTATGGCAAAAAAGATTTGTCTGGAGCTCACAGGGTGTTGGTGGCTGGGGAGGAGAGGGGCATGGACTTCTGTTTAAGCTGGATGACAGGGTTGGAAATTTAGGAAATGGCCAGAGCCAGGGAGAGGGAAAGACAGGCCTGTGTGAGAGCAGGAATTAGGAACAGGCTTTCCAGGGAACATACCTGCAAAGACAGACAAGCCAGGGGTGTGCAGACGAACAGATGGAAGAGACAGTACAGGTGAAGTCAGGCCTGATGTGGAGGACTCACTGATGAGGTACTCACACGGGTGGGGGTTGCAGGATAATGTGGCTTCTTGGATTTTCAGCAGGAGAAGCAACAGCAAATAAACCAGAAAGTTCTCCGGAGACATTTAGGTGGCGAGGAGAGGTTATTCAGAGGACAGGGTCTAGGGAAGTGGGGGCAGGAGGTGGGGTAATGGTGCTGGAGTTGGAAGTGAGAGCTCTGAGGTCTTCCCTGAGAAGGTAGAAAACAGCCTTGGGGGGCGGGGGAGGAGAGCAAGATGTTGAAGGGCACAGGCAGGGTCACGTCCTTTTGGAAGCAGAACAAGTAGAGCTCGGAGCGAGCAAACTTCCATTCCACATCAGCATCGTCCTGCGGGCCAGGAAGTAGGGGCTCTGTAAGGACCACTTTGATGTGCAGTCCCCCTGCCCACTCAGTCTGCCTCATTTCCCCCATCCTCACATCTCTTCTGTTCAAGGTGCCAATCACTTTCGTCTCTCCATTAAAAAAAAATATTGTGACTGAGCCCTGGCCACTTAGCTGAGTGGTTGGAGCATCAGCCTGTGGATCAGGGGGTCTTGGGTTCTGTTCCTGGTCAAGGGCATATGCCTCGGTTGCAGGTTTGATCCCGATTGATGTGTCTCTCTCACGTCGATGTTTCTCAAACTCTCTCCCTCTCTCTTTCTCCCCCTCCTCCTTCCCTTCCACTCTCTCTGAAAAAAATCAGTGGGGGGGGAAAAAAACTCTGGTGAGGATTAAAAAAATAAAATTGTTATTGATTTTTAGAGAAAGAGGAAGGGAGAGGTAGAGAGAGACATCTCTGAGCGGGGAACATAGATCGGCTGCCTCCTGCACAGCCTCTATAGGGAGGGGATTGAGCCTGCAACCCGGGCATGTGCCCTGACCAGGAATGGTAACCTTTTGGTGCATGGGATGATCTTCAACCAACTGAGCCACACCAGCCAGGGCATCGTCTCTCATTTTTATCTCCATTCTGGTCCGTCACCCCCATTTCCCCTGCCCGTGTCCGCTCTCCTCCTTTCCTCCCCATTCAATTCCTTCTGACATTCAATTCCTTCTGACATTCAATTCCTGCCCAGGCATTTCTCCAGCCATTACCCCTAACCTATTCATATCCTTCCCTTTCCTTTTCCATGTTCCCGTCTACTTTTCTGAAATACACCCTTCCTCCCAGCCACAGAGTGGAAAGAGCACTGGTCTTGTCACCTGGAGAAACTAACAGCCTTATTAGGACCCTCATTTTGCAGATGAGGAAAAGGCCGAGAGGAAAACTTGTCTCCAGTCACAAAACAAGACAATCATGGAGGCAGACAGGAACCCAAGTGTCTTCACGGCTTGTATCCTATTCCCTCGACCTCTCTCTCCCTTCTCCCTGGCCTCCACGAGGTGCCTGGCCGAGGCTGGCCTCCGTTCACGTCCCTCAGTCTTCTGGAAGGAGTTTGTGATCATGGCAATGAGCATGTTGAGCAGCACAATGACCATGACGATGGTAAAGATGCCAGAGAGCCTGGCCCACAAATTCAGGCACCAAAACTGAGGTGTGTCTACCATGCTGTGCTCCTCCATGCCAAACATGGTCCAGAACAGACCCTGGAATGTCCCGCTGGAATTGGCATGTTGGGACAAAGGGTAGGATGTGAGGGGTGGGAGATAAGCCTGAGTGCCACCCAGGTACTCTCCTTCTCCCAGACCCAACCAAAGGCGTTCTGCTTCCATGAAGCCCCTGGAACACCCTGGCTCATAGACACTTGCCATTTCTGAGCTCCAGCTTTCATTCTTTCAATCAGTATTAATTGAGCACATAGTAGTGCCATAGATGCTAAGGGTACAGCCATGAACAAGACAAACATGGTCCCTGTCTTCCAGGACCTTATGTTCTAGGGTGGGAATAGGGTGTGAGATGAACACTAATTACAGCACTATTTTTTAAAAGATCTCTTTCATTATTTATTTTGTTAATCCTCATCCTAGGATATTTTCCTATTGACTTTTAGAGAGAATGGAAGGGATGGGGAGAGACAGAGAAACATTGATTGGTTGCCTTCTGTATGTGCCCAGACCAGGGCCAGGGACTGAGCCTGCAACTGCGGTATGTGCCCTTGACCAGAATTGAAATCGGGACCCTTCAGTCCAGGGGGCTGACACTCTCCACTGAGCCAAACTAGTTAGGGCTATAGCAACATTTTTTAATTGTGGCAAGTGCCATGAAGAAGTCGCACAAGCCCTAACTGGTTTGGCTCAGTGGATAGAGCATTGGCCTGCGAACTGAAAGGTCCCGGGTTCGATTCTGGACAAGGGCATGTACCTTGGTTGCGGGCAGATCCCCAGTAGGAGGTGTGCAGGAGGCAGCTGATCGATGTTTCTCTCTCATTGATGTTTCTAACTCTCTATCCCTCTCCCTTCCTCTCTGTAAAAAATCAATAAAAATTAAAAATAAGTAAATAATAAAAGTTTTTTGTTTTTTTTTTTTAAAAGAAGAAGCCGCGCGAGATGTTTTGACCTAGTCTGGGAGTTGGGGAGAGATTCTTTGAAAAGCATTCAAGCTAAGCTCTGAAGGATCCCTGGGAATCAATCAGGTGAGAGGGAAGATGTGAAGAATGTGTATACAGCTCTAGACCCCATTGGTCCGGGCAAGTCTCGCTCCATGGTTGGAATTCCCTTATAGGAGTTGATTCAGGTGGCTGGAGCACACAGTGCAGGAAGCCGACAACTTCTGTTCTGTCTGCTCCTCTGACTGTGTCCAGCTGCCTCTTTCCTGTTCATTGAAAACCCGCCCCAGGTGCTCCCTCTGCTGCCTCTCAGCCCTGTAACTCGGAGACCAAGAGAACTGTTGTTAATACCACACCATGAAATCTTCTGGGAAAGGAGAGGGCATAGTTGCTCAAAAAAGGTGGGAATAGAATTTAAAGTCATAGCTGGGTGGGACCTTAGAGATCCTCTGGTCCAACTGCCTCATTATACAGGTGGAGACAAGGGTTTGCCCAAGGTCCCACAGCCAAGCCCACAACCCTTCCTTAGTCATTAACCCATCTCAATCCTATGATAGCTCTGTGAGCAGGACAGGAGTTTTATCTCTATTATGGGGGTTAGTTCTGGGCCCAAGGTAAAGAACTTGCTTAAAGTCGCAACACAATTACCTGATTTCATCTAGAAACATACAGAGTTAAGTTCATGGGATCCTGGAAGTCGGTCTCATGTTCAAAAGTCCCTTCTCAGTACACCACAGGATCTTATTTATTAGGCAGTAATTATTTTCACAGGGCCTCAGTTTTCCTTTCAGGAAAATGGGCACAAGGATGCATACCACTTACTAGGGGAAGACATCTGGACTGTGTCCCAAAGCCCAGAAGTTCCAAAGGGGAAAAGGATGAATCCATCCTTGGGAAAATAAGGTGCCATGGTGACAGAAGCCTTGACAACTGGGAGCGGGGGCAGGCTGGGCTCAGAGGTGCCACTAGACAGAGTCCTGAGGGAATGAGTCCTTCTTAGTTGTCAAGAGATTCCCTCCCCAGTTTCAGTCACAGAGGACAAGGAGGCCAAAACCACAGGACCTCATGGCTCATGCCTGAGGGACCTCCCCACACATGCTGGCATGTTCTTCTACTTCTCCTGCTGAGAACTGCAGCTGGCAGATAGGGCACTGGATCCAGGACATGGGTGATGAGCTCTCTGAGGAGGACACCCACAGCACAGATGGGGATGAAGGTGGTGATGAGGAGGGAGAGGCCAGGTGCGGTGGGGAGGTCTCTCCACAAGTGGCAGCGTGCTGGGGAAGAATCTCGACACTGAAGGAGCCTAAGCGGGAGGGAGAGCGGTAAGCAAAATGGGGGCTGCTCCTCGCACCCCCCAAGCAGCCTGTCCAAATGCAACTGTTTTTGTAGGAACTGAATATTTTGCATAGAGACACTATCTGATCATTAATCCACTCGACATTCATCAAGTGTCTACTCTGTGCCTGACATTGGGCTAGCAGCCCAGGCATTTAAACCCAGGCTCGTCCTTATGGACTGCAGTTAGAGGTACCGCTAAGCTATGAACACAAGTAGCTACAATACAAAGAAAGTGAGAAGTGCTAAGCCCAAGGGAATGGGAGAATGCTGCAGGAGCTCAGCTGGAAGAGATTATCTGAGAAGGTTAGAGAAGCCTTGGCAAATAAATGATATTTGAACAGAGACTCAGAGAATAAGTGGAATTTGGACACAGAGGAAAAAGGTATAAAGGATATTCTATGCCCTCTTTGATAGTGTTTTTTGGGGTTTTTTTTTTTTGGCTTTACTTTTAAAGACATCTTCAAGTATTCTATTGGCTCCTAATGAGCAGAAACAATTAGAATGAGAAAAAAATCTGATCATGTTTTACATGGTTTTGTTCCATGTTTCTCCTCGAGGACATGGCTCCTGTCCCTTCTGCAGCTTGGCCAACACAATGTGAGCAGGTGCCCAATACAGACTTGTATGTAACTGCACAGCAGACAGAGTTCAAATGCTTCCTGGCAGCATTCCCAGATCCATTCCGCCCTCAGGGGATGCCTCGCAGTCCCTCAGCAACTGCCTGTGCCCAAGCAGCTTACCTGCACAAATGGGGCACTCTCCGCTCTCCTGGACACTGCTGGTTTGGGCATGCAGTCGGTGGGGTTCTCTCCGCCCTGCCTTTGCTCTCCCCCTCCTGTTTGGCTGAGAGTTTGAGTTGGATAAAAGTCTGTGAAGAAAAATAGTTAAAGACCAGCTATTACCAAAAGGCCCTAAGGGCTGAGGAACTTTACCTTAAATTAGGGTGAAAAAATGGTAGACCAGTTGGTGTGGAGCCAGAAGCCCTGAACTGGAGTCCTGGCTTTCCCACTGTATGAACCAGACTTTAGGGAAGTCATTTAACCTCTGAGCATCTGAGAACAGAGCTTCTATTACTGCCTTTAGGTTTATTATTTTTATGCGTATCCCATACAATTCATTCTTTTGAAGTATACTATTTGATGGTATTAGGATATTCACAAAGATGTGTAACCACCACAACTATAGAAGTTCACATTTTTAACACTTCCAAAAGGAACTCTGAACCCATTAGTAGTCATGCCCTACTTTTATATCCTCACAGACTATATATGTATGTATGTATATGTGTGTGTATGTGTATATATATCCAGTACATCTTCTCTGGAGAAAAATCTATCCAGATCCTCTATTTAAAAATTTTTTTTAATTAGGTTCTTTTATTGTTGAGTTGTAAGGGTTCCTTCCTTATACATTCTAGATACAAGTCCTTTTTCGAATGTATGAGTTGGAAATATTTTCTCACATATTCTATGGGTTATCTTCTTATTTTTTTGAGTGTCTACTGAAGCAGAAAAAGATTTAAATTTTAATGAAGTCCAACAAGTACAGTGTACTCAGCTTCAAATTCTGGTTCACTACAGGCCTACCTCCTTGCCCAGCTCTAAGCCTGACAACATGTGGACAAGGATACCTTTTCTCTACTACCCTCCAGGTCCAGACCATGAGACCTAACTGATACACGAGTCGGGGAAGGACAGGTGAAGGGCAGAAAGGTTCGGGGAGGTGATATGGGTCTTTCAGGTTGACCTACTTACCTGCGGGCTTGCACTTTCTGTCTCTTCGTCCTGCCCACATCACTCTCGGAGTTTTGCTCCTCTGGTCTGGGCTCTGTGTGAGAAATGTGCATTTGGTCTAGCTCATAAACTAAAGGGCTTTCAGCCCTGGCCAGCACAGCTCAGTAGTTAGAACATCGGCCTGTACACCAGAGGGTCTCGGGTTCAATTCCTGGTCAAGGGATCAAGGGCATGTACCTGGGTTGCAGGTCTGATGTGTGGGAGGCAACCAATCCATGTATCTGTCACATCAATGTCTCTCTTTCTCTCTCTCCCCCCCCTTCCCCCTCCCCCTCTATCTCCTCCCCTCCCTTCTCATCCATTCTCTCTAGAATCAATGAAAAAAAAAATCCTTACTCCTCCAGTAAGGATAAAAAAATAAAGACAAAAACAAAAACAAAAGGGCCTTCACATATGATGTTCCTTCTTTTAAAAATATTCTTTCCATCCTCTTTTCCTGGTTAATTCTCACTCTTTAAGTCTTAGAGGAAATGCGAATTCCTGCGAGGAAGTCTCCCTGGGTTCTCTAATCTGAATCTGGTCACTCTATCCTGCGTTGGTTTGAAGCACTTATCACAGTGTTAAGCTTCAGGTTTCCTGTGTGACATGGACACGTGTCTCTCCGTTAGGGTAGGAGCACTGCTGTTTTATTGACTGTGCTACCCCTGGCACCTAGCACAGAGTCTTGCACAGAGATGTCCAATAAGTGTCTCAAGTGACAATAACAAAACCCAGCACCAACCATCTTTCTGGTTAGTCAGCACTTATCAACAACTGTGTATAGCGTTTAATATGTTTCGAAGTGCTTTCATGGCTCCAGCACCCAGCCTGTAGGCACCTAAGGAAGTTGTTTCCTTCCATTCTTCATCTCTTTAAATAATAAAACACATCCTTCTTAATGTGGCAGGCAGCTTCTGAAGTGACTGCCATTGATCCCTGCCTCCTGGTATTCATGCCTCCCGTCGAGTGTGGGCAGGACCTGGTAACTCGTTTGTAATGAACAGAATTTGGCAAAAGTGATGGGATGTCACTTCTGTGATTAGGTTACAAGACTGGCTTCTTAATTACCAGCACTATCTTTCTTGCCCTCTACCTTGTTTCCTCTGGTGAAGCAAGTGGCCATACTATGAGATGCTCTGTGGAGGCTCTCGTGGCAGAGGAATTGAGGGAAGCCTTAGCCCACCAGCCCATGAGGAAATGTAGTGAGCAAGGGAGCAGGTCCTTGCAGGTGAGCCTTGAGATGACTGCAGCCTTGTGACACACCCAGAGCCAGGGACCTGGTTAAGCCACGCCTGGAATCCTAACCACCAGAAACTATGAGATGATAAATATTGTGTTAAGCCACTAAATTTTGGGGGTAATTTGTTATGCAACAGCAGATAACCAATGTACCCTATTTCTGCAATGAAATAATATACTGATTATTTCACTAATTTGTTCAGTTCCTTGGAATGATAAACCATTTCCTTAAAATTTTCCCCTCAGTGAAGCAATGAGTGAACCCGAGGTTTTCAATGAGAACTCTACTTGTTTTCTCTCTCTTGCTATCTAGAGTAGAAAGAGCTCTGGGGTTCACATCCCAGTTCTGCCACTGATTACCTGTGTGATTCAGAATATGTTACCTCTCTGAATCTCAGCTTCTTTTGTAAAGTGAGTATAACAGTATCTATTTCGTAAGTTTGTGGTGAACATCAAACGGATAAAGTTAGTAAAAGTGCCCAACAATGCCTGGTGCAAAGTAAGAACTCTAAAATGTTTAGTGCTTTCTTCTTCTGTGACAAAAGCACACTATTCCCCGACTCTATTTCTCCAACAAGCTCCACAAACCATCACCCTGACTTAATTGTCCTTCTGAGATGATCACAGAACATTAACACTGCAAGAGGCCTAAATACTATTTGGTTTAATTCATTCACTTTGAATATGAGGGAATTGAGGCCCAAAAGATAAGGATTCCTGATTCCTAGGCTAGTGCTCTTTCTTTCTTTCTTTTTCTTAAAATATGTTTTGTTGATTTGAGTGAGAGAGAGCAAGGAAGGGAGAGGGAAAGAGAGAGAGGGAATGAGAGAAGGAAACATTGATAGGCTGCCTCCTGCATGCCTCCTACTGGAGAATGAGCCCACAACCCAGGCATATGCCCTGACAGGGAATCAGACCAACGACCTTTTGTTGCATGAAATGACGCTCAACCAACCTAGATATATAAAAGCCTAAGCAACTGACTCTTCGACTGGTAGCTGTGACAGACACTGACCACCAAGTTCAAGGCACAGGCATGGAAACATGGAATAGACTGATGAATTTTAGAGGGAAAGGATGGGTGAGAAGAGATAAACCAAAGTTCTTACATGCATACTAAAGGCCCAGTGCACAGATTCATGGACTGGTGGGGTCCCTCGGCCTGGCCTGTGGGGATCGGGCCGAAACTGGTAGTCTGACATCCCCCGAGGGGTCCCGGATTGTGAGAGGGCACAGGCCAGGCCAAGAGACCCCACTGGTCCCTTGTTTTGTTTTTCTTCTGGTAATAAGACACTAACAATTGTCTTTTCTCCCATATGAAGTCCCTTTGGTGAGCCATCCCTGAAGAGCAGTGGTGGATTCAAAGAGAAAGGATGGTGCTAGAGAGAACAAGGAGCCAAAGCAGGTTCTGGGGCCTCACCTGCACTGTCTGGATGACTGGGACCTGGTTCTGCAGGGTTGTTTTCTGGGCTTGCCACACTGGCTGGAGATGCCCTGCGGGCAGCTGAAAGCACCATGCGTGCTGAACGCCCCAAAGTCCCCGGCTGCAGCTGTTTTAGGATATTCCTAAGGTCTGAAATTTCCTTAGTGCTCCTGCAGGGAAATAGTACTTGGTTTCACTCAGTACAGAGACTCCATTTTGCTCACCCAAGTCAGTGGCATCTAACCAAGAAAGCCAGTTTGATATATAGATATAGGCCTGGAGTGTGTGATCAATTGGGGGAACCCAGTTGGGGCTTGAGTGCTTGTGAGCAACCTGGTAATTTTTCTTTCTCAGGAGAAAGAACTGAAAAGTGGCTGGGAGCCCTAACCAGTTTGGCTCAGTGGATAGAGCGTTGGCCTGTGGACTGAAGGGTCCCAGGTTCGATTCTGGTCAAGGGCATGTACCTTGGTTGCGGGCACATCCCCAGTGGGGGGTGTGCAGGAGGCAGCTGAGCGATGTTTTTCTCTCATCGATGTTTCTAACTCTCTATTCCTCTCCCTTCCTTTCTGTAAAAAAATCAATAAAATATATTAAAAAAAATAAAAAGAAAAGTGGCTGGGAGACCTCTATTCTGGCAGCTACGTACGTTTGGGGATCTGGGAAGAAAGTTCTCCGGATGGAAGGATTAGCCATCCAGGGGTTGGGACCAGACTCCAAAGCATTAGAAGAGTCCTGAAAAGAAAATGGAGAAATATGAAATACAGACATTCACCACCAGGGGATGCTGCCACCTAGTGCCAAGTATACTCCCAAACCTGAGGACTTCAGCTTAGTGAGTGGATGTATCTGCTATCATTTGTACAGGGCACCTTTGCCTGTGTGTGCACATTCTCTTCCAGCTCTGAGATGTGAGATGCGGTGATTTTGTACACTTTTTACCCCTATGCTAAGGGTTTTGTCATGATCCTAAAAGACCCGGATAAAAGAATACGTGCTTTTGGGGAAAAAAGGACTATGTTACTGATACCATATGCAAACTCTTGAAAG
>PVJC01005657.1:13048-58246 GCA_004026665.1 Murina feae
TGTATGCAAATTAACCCAGCCAAGATGGAGGCCAACAGCCATGGAGCTAGAGCAAACCAAAGGCTTCTGTTGCAACTGCCTGCCTAGGCTGGCTGAGCCTCTGCTCACAGCCATGCCCACCAGCCAATCAGAGCGGCTGTATGCAAATTAACCCAGCCAAGATGGAGGCTGGCAGGGCGGCTCTGCACTGGGAGCCTCCTCGGCCAACATACCTGTGCCAGGTGTGTCAGCTCAGTGGGAGGGGGGGTCTCGCCTGGGGCCTCCTCGGGGCGTCCAGGAGCAGCTGTCCTGGGTCTGCTGCCTAGCTCCATCCCCAGGAGCCTCCGAGGAGTATCCAGGAGCGCCTGTACTAGGTCCACTGCCTGACTCCACCCCCTGGGGGCCTCTCCGGGGCATGCAGGAGCACGGGGCCTCTGCAGGGTGTGCAGGAGCAGCCGTTCTGGGTCTGCTGCCTGGCTTTTCCCCCCGGGGGCCTCTGCGGGACATCCAGGAACGCCTGTCCTGGGTCCACTGCCTGGCTCTGCCCTGGGGGCCTCTGCAGGGTGTCCAGGAACACCCGTCCAGGGTCGCTACCTTCATCCGCCCCCCAGGGGCCTCCACAGGGCGTGCGGGAGCGTCTGCTGCATAGTGCGGAGAATCCGAAGCCAGTTCACTGCCCAGCTCCACCCCGGGTGTGTTTGCTCAGCAGCAGGGCCCCACCTAGGGATTCTGCACCAGCGTCCGCCCCTGGCTTGCCACCCAACTCTGCGCCAGGTGTGTCCCCTCAGCGGTGTGGGCCCACCAGGCGTGTGCAATTGTGGGCCCTCCGGTGGGAAACGTCCAGGCCTGCACTCACCAGCCTTCCCACCCCCCAGTGCATGAACCCTGAAGGGGCTGTGGGCTGCCTGAAAATGGCTCTCAGCCCCTCACCCAGGCTGGCCAGGCATGCCAAGCAGGTGGACATCCCCCCCAAGGTGTCCCAGACTGTAAGAGGGCACAGGCCGGGCTGAGGGACCCCCACCCCCTGAGTGCACAAATTTTTGTGCACCAGGCCCCTAGTATATATATAAATTTGTGTATATATATATATATATATATATATATATATATACACATATACTAATACATATATAAATTTGTATCTATATAAAATTGGTTCATGTAGGTATAAAACTCAAATCACATCTTTATATATATCTATGTGAGAGAAATTATATACACATATTTCTTTATATTTTAAAGTAGTTCTGTTTTGAACTATTTGGGGATATTTTTATCACTTTTCTAAATACTGTTTAATAATATTGTTTAATATTCATTATGATTTGTGAAAAATTATTTACCTGAAACTAAAAAAACCTACCAATTTGCCCTAACCTGTTTGGCTCAGCAGATAGAGCGTTGGCCTGCAGACTGAAAGGTCCCAGGTTCAATTCCGGTCAAGGGTATGTACCTTGGTTGCAGGCACATCCCCAGAAGGAGATGTGCAGGAGGCAGCTGATCGATGTTTCTCTCTCATCGATGTTTCTAGCTCTCTATCTCTCTCCCTTCCTCTCTGTAAAAAATCAATAAAATATATTTTTAAAAAAACCCTACCAATTTTAGCCATCTCTAAACAACCTACCAATTTCTAGCCACCTATAAAAAGAGATGTGTATATATGTATGGGTATATAGATATATGACACATCTCTTTCTAGTATTAGCCACTATGTGTATATCTATCACAGGCATTTTATAAACCCCTCTCCTTCAAACTCCAGAAATGTCTATGTATAATAATCACACAGTAGATCATTTCTACATAGATTTTATTTATGTGGAATGCTACAGTTTCTTAATTCTTTGCCAAAATACAATTTATCTGTGTTGATTCATCTGTGGCTATTTCCTTTTTTATTTTTCCAAATTTCCTTGAATGTAAAAAATTAAACATTTTTTCCTTTAATTTTCAGCCCTGATTCTTTTGAAAAAATATATATACTTTTACTGAAAATTTTTTAGACAGAAAGGAAGTGAGCGGGAGAAATAGAAACATTGATGAGAAACATCAGTTGGCTGCCTCCGGCATGCCCCGTACTAGCAATCAAGCCCGGGCATGTGGGGCAATCCCCTGACAGAGAACAGAACTGGAAACCTCTTAGTGCATGGGACGATGCTCAGTCCACTGATCAACACCAGCTGGCCTTCAGCTCTGATTCTTCCATCACAGATTCTTTTAAAGGTAAATGTCTTTCTTATAAAGCATGACCTTAGCCTCATTATGCAAGTTTGAGAAATAGTATTTTTATTCACATTCATTGTTTAATATTTTCTAATTGGAAATTAATTTGCAACCTCACCTTGGACCTTGCATTAATTTTGAAATACTCTGTTTATTTTACCAGGATTTTTCTTTTTTCCTTACCATGTCTCATAAATTTTAGAGTGAATACTATACAGGGTAACTAGCTGGATGTGTAGAGATGGTTATTTAACTTTAACTCTATATGCGATTAATCATTAGGAAATGAGCTCTCCAGCACAAGCTAAGTGGAGCCAGGTGGCCTGGGTTCAAGTCCACTCTAAGATTTATTTAGCAGTGTGACCTGGGACATCCCACTAAACTCTGGCTTCTGTTTTCCTTACTGGAAAATCGAAAAGACCCTACTTTATAGGATTAAAAGCCTTATATTTTGCTTTCACTATACCTTACCATTGGAATGATACTTTTTTTTTTAAAAAGCACTTTAGAGGTCATAAATGTAAAACTGGGTGCCATCAATTTGTTGCCATATGTCAGTCCTCTCTTGTAGAAACATCTCAGGATCTCCTTTCCCCTTGGTCTCATTGAGGTACCTGAAACATGTTTCATTCTGCCATTGATGTTCAACGCCTTTCTGACATTGTGGCTCTGGAGTTGCTGACTCCTTTCCTCCTTGATTCCACCTTGGTTCTAAAGGTGCAGAGTAATTTACTAGACAGGCACTTTAACCAGCTAAGCCACAGAGCCAGCACAGGTGCAGAGTAATTTAGATGGCCAAAATGGAAAAGACTCTAGGAAGTCTTTATTTATCCTTTAATTAAGGAGATCGTCTATCCTGGTTTGCCTGGGAAGTCATGCTTATTATGTCTGTTGCCTCAGTACAATAATAATAATTATTTAAAAAATATTTTTATTGATTTCAGAGAGGAAGGGAGAGGGAGAGAGAGAGATAAAAAACATCAATAATGTGAGAGAATCACTGGCCAGCTACCTCCTGCACACCCCACACTGGGGATTAAGCTCACAACCTGGGCATGTGCCCAGGCCAGGAATTGAACCGTGGCCTCCTGGTTCAAAGATCGTTGCTCAACCACCGAGCCACGCCAGCTGGGCTCAGTATAATTATTAATGGCACTCTTTTTTGGTCTCAGTTTGGATGACAACTTTTATGATGACCCTATCTACAGCTCCCCTCTGAAAGGTCATTTATATAATGAACATGTACACTCAAAGCCTACTTTGTTCCAGCTGCCAGGAATGCGTTATGGAACAAGACAAACAGGTTCCTAATCTCACAGAGCTTCCACTTGATTGAATAGCTCTAGCTCCATTCACGTCAGCTCCCAGCGCTGAGATATGGGGACCTGGCAGAGCACATTGATTGCTTCTACTGGCCTTTTGCATTTTTCATCCTTTTCCACAATGGAAGAGTAAATCTCAGACCAAGCTGTCCTTGTCTGAGCGCTCTGGGTCTCTCCCGTGGCTGTGCAAGAGCATCTACTCCTCTTCTGTTTGCTCTAACTCCCTTTTCTCTTCCCAATGTCCAGTCTCTTCTTTTTCTCAGTAACCTCAATAGGAGTGACACTTGTGAGGTTCACTCCTGGGAACTGAAATTCTTTTGGGTATGTCCAATGTTTGAAGCGTCAAAAAATCTACAGTGTGCATGGAAGTATTGTGATGTAAATGATAGGAGGATCTGATTTCTAGTCTCTACTCTATTTTGACGTGCTGTGTGAATTTGAATATGTAAGTTTCCCTATCTGAGATATAAACTGAGGTGGTTAGGACTTGATGATCTCTAAGTATTTTTCCATCTCTAGAATTTTATGATTCTAGCTTTATGTGATTATATCTTCATATTTGTTTGTGAGTGAATTATAGTAGAGGGTAGTGGTTTGGGAAGATAAATGGAGACACCACTGATAAGAAAGGAGGAGTCAGCCCTGGCTGGTGTGCTTAGTGGTTGGAGTGCCTGCCTGGGCAGTGAGGGGTTGTGGGTTTGATTCCTGGTCAAGGGCACATGCCTAGGTTGCAGATTTGATCTCAGCCCTGGTCAGGGCATGTGTTGGAGACAACCAACCAATTGTCTCTCTCACATCAATGTTTCTCTCTTCCTCTTTCTCCCTCCCTTTCACTCTCTCTGAAAAGCAATGGAAAAAATATCCTTGGGTGAGGATTAACAAAAACAATAACAACAAAAAAAGGAGTCAAAATAGGCTTGGGAAGAAAAAGAAAAACTAGAAAACTTGCTGAGAAAAGGGGAGATAAATTGATTAGATACTTATAGAGAGCCAGCAACCACCTACACATCTTCTATTAGGCGGCATATGCGTTTATTGTACAGGGAGAGAAAGCAGGAGAACACATGAAATTGCAAAGCATATATCTTAGAATATCTAAGAATAGTAGGTGGGCTAGGGAACCACAATGACAGAGGGAAATCTAGTGAGTCCTGGTTGTTTCGGATGCTAGAAGGAAAAGTCTGATGAAAGCTAGAGTCTCCAAGAACCTAGAAATAAAGTTTAAGATTAAGTTTGAATTCCAAAGGAATTTATTAATGGCTAAATAATAAATGGCCCACCAGCTCTGTGTGCACTATATTGCAGGCTCATTCACTTGAATCTTTCACATGTAAAAGGGAAGGAGTGCACACATACCTTTAAGAAAGTGTAATAATCTGATTTATGTTTGCATTTGAATGCATGTGTGTACAGGCGTATGTATAACTCAATCAAGCACCAGCTTCCTAACCAGAAACTGAAAGGATGGGAGAATATTAAGTCCTTGCTCCACCACTGCACATACCTGGCTTAGCCCAGAGCTCACAGGGGCTGAGGGATCCACCACAGGGTCATCCAGGGAGTCCAGAGAGGAGCGCACACGCAGGAAGGCCAGGCCAAAGGACTGATGACGTGTGAAAGGTTGGGAGCAAGTCAGGCGAAGTCGATCCCATGATTCACCTGAGGCTGGAGCCAGGAAATCATCTCCAGGAAAAGAAAATGAGGGGGAGAGGAAATGTATGAATGGGAGGAAGAAAGGTCAATACTGAGGAGCAGAAAGAAAGGACAGGGACTATATAAACTCCAACAAATGGAATAATGAAGGTCATCTGTAACTGACCCCTCAGGCCTTGGTGCTCAGGGTTTGGCAGTGCCAAGCAGGCCAGTCAGGGTCCTCTCAGACACCATCACTCCTCCCCGTCACAGGTCCACACCATTCCCAGCGTGGGTACATCCGCATTCTACACTTCTCCAGGGACCTTATCAATGTCTCATTTTAACAGGAAATATCTGTAGTGTTGAGATCTGGGGTGACCACTTGCTCACTGGATTAGGTGATCTAAATCTACCCTTCCTGGACCATGAGACCTCAGCCTCCCGCAAGCATTCCATGCCCTACGCATGCACTCAGAGGATCACACTCCAGTACTACAAACCCTTCTCACCTTCAATTCCCAGCACTATTAAGACCTCATCTCCTCCACCTTGTATGGCCCTCCCTTATCATTCTTCCTTCACATTACAAACACCTCCAATTTAAACACAGACAAATCCTAAGTCCCCAGAGGCCAGGAGTTCAGATCATATCTGGTGCCTAGCGAACGTAGAGATCTGCATAGGACAGAACTCAGGAAACATGATACACGGCATAACTATAACTATCATATAGTCTCCTATCACTTATGCAAACATTCATCCTACTTTCACACTTACATTTATACAAACAAAAGCACACTAGTCACAAATGTGTGTTCTACATCAGGCTTCATGGAATCATGTTGAGTGTAAATACAAATGATAGCTCATAAATATCCCAAGGATCATGTTTTCTCATCATGGAGAACTCACTCACAAACATACCGCATGGTTGTTTACTCATTAACTAATCCCTGTCCCCCCAACAGATATTACTAACTCCTGCATCGGTTCCCTCCCACAATATATGCGTGCCAGCTCTTACAGCCCTCTACGGTACTGCAGCCTTTTCGCATAATCTGTCCCTCTACCTGAGTCTCTCCCATTTCTGCTTTTGCCTTCCTTACCATCTTTAAACATGCGGACCCCTGAGCGGTTTTTCCCCTGCTTTGAATCAGCTAGGGACATTAGCATGGTTGCAGGGAGCAGGGTGACAAAAGGTCTGTCCAGGGACCAGGACGATCGGCCCACATCAATTTGCAGGAAAGCACAGCCACAGTTACCTGGGGACAAAAGGTTGAGAGAAGGATAAGCGTTGTAGGATGAGGGCTCCCCTGACTGTACACAATGAGCTAGTAACGGAAGTGAAATGAGACCTCAGCCCACGAAATGACATTGTGAAGGTAGGTTCACCATGTTCCTCTCAGCCAGAAAGAAGCCTTCCCCTGTCTGAAGACACCGGCTGTTCCCTGTCCTCTGGCTCTGGCAGGCAATGCCTGACTCTCGTCTCTCTTAAATCCTTGCTCGGGAGGCTCTGGCCAGGTAGCGCAGTTGGTTAGTGTCATCTGAAGTTGCAGGTTCAATCCACGGTCAGGGCACATGCAAGAATCCACCATAAGTAAGTGAAACAATAAATTGGTCTCTCTCTCTCTCTCTCCCCCCCCCTCCCTCCAGCTCCCTTTCTCGCTCTCCCTAAAAAAAATAAATAAAACTTAAAAAAAGAATTAAAAAAATAAATCCTTGCTGGGAGCCTGCCATCTCTCTGTCCCAACAGAGCTGAGATCAATGGTCTTTGTCAGCTCTCTATTCCAGAGAATTCTAAGGCCAACCTTTTCAACCCATAAACTCCTATGAAGCCTTCCTGGATTAACCAGCACAGTTCATCCCCAGCAACCTCTTGACATTGATATTTAGAAGAATATATATTCTATTTGTTGCATTTAGTTATGTCAAAATCCTAAGATTTCACGCAGACCATTCAGCTGAAAGTAGGGGAGGTATGTTGCTTAATTCAAGAAGTGCCACTCACATTCAATTCTATGTGAATGAGATCCTTAGAGTTCTTGCCAGCACCACATACCTGCCCCAAGGGCAAGGGCCACATCCCCCTTCACACCAGTTAAGGCTGATCAGCCAGCCTGAACTGAGACCTTTTGGTGGAGCCCTTGGAGGGGAATGTTACTCCTTTGTTCTTCCCTAGGCCCCGGAGCACGCACTCACCCACATCGATGTAGCCAATGGGCACTGCCCTTTCCAGCTGCAGTTCTACTTTCAGTTGCCCACTCTTGTCCTGAGGGCAACTGAGCCAAGGTCCCCTCTGTGTGTCTGGGTTCAGCAAGTTCTCCACAGGATACTTGGGATCCTAAGTCAGAGAGAGGAGAGTATCATGAACCTTCCTGAGCCCAGGGGAACAAAGGATGCCCATGAATAAGGGGGCCCTAGATTCCCAAACCTTTCCAGGCATCCTGACACGACAGGAAAGGCACAAGACAGGAGTCCATAGGAATGCTGCATCACATACCAAGGGATTTACAAACACTGTTTACCTCTGCCATTTACCAGGCCAACTCATGTAATCCTCAGAACAACTTTAGGTGGTTACTATTATTGCTTTATAGTTAACAGATCAATAAACTGAAGCTTGGATTCAGAAATTTACCCAAGGCCAAAGGCCAAATAACCAATCCGAGTCAGAACTCCCAGGTTTCTGAATCCAGAGCTCTTAACCACACTATACTATTTTTTTTTCTTTTTTTTTTTAATCTTCACCTGAGGACATGGTGGGGGGAAGGGGGAGGGAAGGAAGGAGATGGAGAGGGGGGGGGGAGAGAGAGAGAGAGAGAGAGAGAGAGAGAGAATGAGAAAGAGAAAGAGAAATATTGATTGGTTGCCTTTTGCACCTGCTCCAACCAGGGACTGAACCTGACAGTGAATGGAACTGCCAACCCTTTGGTGCACGGGATGTGGGCTCAACCAACTGAGCCTTTCCGACTGGGCTTCATTTATTTTTATTTTTAAAGCACTCACCTGAGGATATGTTCATTTATTTTAGAGAGAGGAAGTGAGAGAGAGAAAAAACCCACATCAATGTGAGCCAGCGTCAAAAGGTGGCACGCTTCATGAGTTCAACTATTTAACACTCTGGAAAAGGCTAGATGATGGCGGGAGTAAAAAGATCAGCGCGTGATAAGGGTTAGGGAGATGGAGGGTTAAAATAAGGGCACAGCTTTTAGGGCAGGGAACGTCTCTGTACGATAGAGTAGGTCCTCGGGTTACTGCGGAGATCCGTTCCTGCGGCGCCACGTAAGGCGGTTTTTGCCGTCAGACGCAACCCACCTGCGCAGGCACCTACATGAAGCACCTTCACTCACATGGAGCACATGCGCAGCAGTCATGAAGTGAAACAGTGAAAAAAAAAATATGAAAGATAACAATTCCTGACCTTTACTTGTGGTAAATAAATAATAAAAATCATAAAGCACATATGTACATATATCAAAATGAAGGAACTTTTTTTTAAAATACTGTAAATGGGAGATGGCGAAGTAACCACGCCTGTACTCTGGGGATGGGAACGTTATACATTTGGCAAAACCCATAGAATGCACAACATCAATAGTAAACTCTAAGGGAAACGCTGGACTTCGGGTGAGAATGATGTAGGTTCATCAGCTGGAACAAATGCACCACTCTGGTGGAGGAATGTTGGTAATGCTGGAGGCTATGCATATTGGGAGCATGGTGCATATGAGAAACCTCTTTACATTCCATTCAATTTTGCTATGAACTTACAGCATAAGCCTGCATTTTATAGCAGATCATTTGCATGGTGGAATATTTAGCCTCCAGGGCCTCTAGAACAGGGGTCCTCAAACTTTTTAAACAGGGGGCCAGTTCACTGTCCCTCAGACCGTTGAAGGGCCGGATTATAGTTAAAAAAACAAACAAACTATGAACAAATTCCTAGCATAAGCCTGCATTTTATAGCAGTATCATTTGCATGGTGGAATATTTTTGTTGTTGTCAACCCTCCTCACTCCAAGGATATTTTTTCCATTGACTTTTTAAAGAGAGTGGAAAGGAGGAAGGGGAAGAAAGAGAGAGGGAGGGAGAAAGAAAAAAAAAACAAAACAGCAATGTGAGAGAGACATTGATTGATTGCCTCCCGTGTGTGCCCCTACCAGACTGGGGATTGAACCTGCAACCCAGGTATGTGCCCTTGACTGGAAATTGAACCCACTACCCTTCGGTCAGGGGCTGATGCTCTAACTACTGAACAAAACCAGCTAGGGGGAAAGGCAAAGATTTGTATCCAAGTTTACAACTGATGGTTAGAAATAAAGTGATTCATTCAAAGGCTGCAATAGCAATACAGAGATAGAAATTTTCAGTCCTAACCCAAAGTCAGTTATTTTTTGGTGGGTAGACCTTGAGCAAACTACTTTCTTTCTTTGGATCTAAATTTCTTCATCATAAGTAAAGTGGAAAGTCTAGATTCATGGTCATCAATCTTGTTTTTTGTTTTAGCTATAAAACCCTTCCTTTTAACTGATGTCTTATACCAAAGTGTGTGTGTGGGTGTGTATGGGTGTGTGTGTGTGTGAGTGTTTCAACAAATAAAAAGCACATCTCTGGTTAAAGTACAGTTAGAAATATACTTGTCCCTTCTACTTCTAGAAGTGGGTCCCCACAGAGTACAGTTGGAAACCACAATATTACAAGATAACTAGCCCGGTGGGCATGGCTCAGTGGATAGAGCGTCAGCCTGTGAACTCAAGGGCCCCAGGTTCGATTCTGATCAAGGGCATATGCCAAGGTTGGGGGCTCCATCCCCAGTAGGGGGTGTGCAAGAGGCAGCCAATCAGTGATTCTCTCTCTAGCATGTTATAAGGCTGACAATGTGAAGAAAACTATTTAAGCAGACCATATAAGGTAAGGAGGATAAAGGTAATTTTCATTCTATTTCACTTAGAATAGGAGTTGATACAATAGTTCCTAAAGCCACTCTAAGGGTCTTTCTGAAATGTGAAGAGATACCAATGACTGTCATAATGACCAGGAAGTATTATGTCATTAGGGACTAGAGCAGGCATCCTCAAACCACGGCCCGTGGGCCACATGCCGGGTGTTTTTGCCGCTGCTGCCTGTCCTGCTTAAAATAAGATATGTGCAGCGTGCTAGGAATTTGTTCATAGTTTTTTTTTTTTTTTTAACTATAGTCTCGCCCTCCAACAGTCTGAGGGACAGTGAACTGGCTCCCTGTTTAAAAAGTTTGAGGACCCCTGGTCTAGAGGCCCTGGAGGCTAAATACTCCACCATGCAAATGATCTGCTATAAAATGCAGGCTTATCTGACCCAAAATGTCAACAGCACCCCTTGAGAAAGACTAGGATAACAGAAGCGTAAGAGCAGGGAGGATGGGTAAATGGATAGGGAAATGAGAGCAGAGGAAAGGGAGGGAAGTCATTCATCAACACAGTGGATTGGTGCTGGGTCCTGGCATCTAGCTGTAATCAGGACAATTGGGATTTCCTGAAAGTGGACTTTTAAGGAGAAGGCCGAGATCACCTCTGCTGATTGTGCTGATATCCTCACAGGTTAGGGATGACATTGAGTGTCCTGGTCTGTTCTCAATGCCAGAGTGACTACACTTCCCTTCTGGAAACCCTGGCACAGACTTTGATCCTATAGCTTTGCCAGTGCCCTCCAGACTAAGTGTGGAATCTGAGGTCGTTTCTTTCTTTCCCTTGAATTCCTGGGAACACGTCTTTTATTGCTCTGGGAACAACCTGAGGGTGAGAGCTATGTTCCCCCACTTCCACTCTGGACTCTCACAGAAGGGACAATGTGTCTCCTATTAGATTGTGTGTTTCCTGAAAGTGGAGCCAAGTCCTCTATTTTTTTTTCCACTCTGTTCAGTCAGCAAGAAATAAACCATGCCTGCTAATTAATATACCTGAGAGGAAAATGATACCACGTGGCTAATCTTCACAGGAGCCATGATAGGCCCAGCAGCTGTCCCCAGAACCAGGTAAAAATGCTTTCTCCTGAGATTTCTTCTGTCACCACTTTGGCACTGTCTACACTGTGGTCCCGTCAGCTTCCAGAAGAGAAAGAATACTACTCCTGAAGAAGAGAACAAATGAAAAATAAACTAGCCATGGCTGTTGCTCTGGTAACAGTAGTTATTTGCAGCAGTCAGACTGTTACGGATTACCATGACTACCATGATGGGGGCGGGGCAGAGACCAGAATCTGCACCAACTGATGAGATTCCAACAAACGGAAACAGCTGGAATGCAACCACAGGGCAACAGAGCAGCAAGTACAAAAGATGTGTTGATATGTTAATGTTGGATTTTTATGCAGGTGAGCTCCCAATGGCATGGATTGTGCCTTAAATCATTCATCTTTATATCCCTAGAGTCTGGCACATAGTAAAGATGTGCAACAAATGTTCAAATAAATATATGATGCAGCCCTGACCGGTTTGGCTCAGTGGATAGAGTGTCAGCCTACGGACTGAAGGGTCGCAGGTTCGATTCTGGAAAAGGGCATGTACCTTGGTTGCGGGCACATCCCCAGTGGGGGGTGTGCAGGAGGCAGCTGATCGATGTTCCTCTCTCATTGATGTTTCTATCTCTCTGTCCCTCTCCCTCCTCTCTGTAAAAAATCAATAAAATATATTTAAAAAGATATATGATGCAATTGTCTTTTAGTTGTTGTTTTCTTCCCATAAAATGCACCTTCTTAATTTAGCTTTGCATTAAGTCACTTAGAAATCTTCAATGGCTTGCCGATGTATGTGAATCCCTTGCTACATGGTAGGTACGTACTTAATAAATATTAGTTCAGCTTGGCCCCTCAAATATCTACAATGTAGATCTCTAGATTTCCTATTCCTTTCATCTGAGGATTTTCTTTATTTAATCTTAAAAGTTCATATGGCTATTTGTACTTTTGTCTTTGCTGAACATTTTATAAATAATTTTTAATGAATGCAAAAACATACATATTAGTATAATGCTCTCTCATGCATCCATCACCTAGGTGCAACAAATCCTTGGCCAGAGATGTTTTAAAGTTGTCTGAGTGTCTATAGGTGGATCTCTCTCCAAATATTTATCCCCTGTCCTTTTAACTCATGTTTGTTGCCCAGCTGGCCCCTGAATATAGGTCCACGACCCACTATGCTCTTGGCCTCACTGGTCTTCTTCTTCCTTCCCACCAAATATTTTTCTCACCCCCACGATTTTGCTCATGCTATAACCTCTGCTTGGAATGCTCTTTCCCTTTCCCACTTGTCAAATGGAATGTATCTCTGATGCTCAAATGTCACCTCCATGCTCTAGGTGACAACTCCATCCTCTCAATTCTGCATTACCATTACCTGAGTATATGTCTTATGTCCCTTGACCAATTCTAAGTTCTTGGAGGACAGGGTTCATGTCTGATCCACTTCTATATCCTCAGTGTAAGAGGAAGAAACTTACAGTTCCAAGTTAGCAAATATCTGTTAAATTAATGACCATAAAAATTGAGCTCCAAAGGGCCAGTAGTCATGGAATGCTCAGAGCCAGGTAGTAACAAAATCGTAGTGAAGGGCATCCAAAGGTCAAGCATTCCTCACAGGTCACATCCAATATGGTGCCAAGGCTTTAAAAAGAGAAGAATGCAGGATGAGTCCTGAGTTAGCTTTCTAGACCTCCAGATTAATTAGAGCTAATTATTCCCATAATAGGGACTCACTGTACGTTCAACAGATTTTCCTATTCTATGCTAGATATTGGAAATATAAAAATAGGTAAAATAGGATCTCTGTTTTAGAGAAAATTCCAAGTATATATCTATGATTTGATGTGAAAATGCAATCATTTCTTTTTTTAAAAAATATATTTTATTGATTTTTCACACAGAGGAAGAGAGAGGGATAGAGAGTTAGAAACATCAATCAGCTGCCTCCTGCACACTCCCCACTGGGCACGTGCCTGCAACCAAGGTACATGCCCTTGACTGGAATCGAACCTGGGACCCGAGTCTGCAGGCCGACGCTCTATCCACTGAGCCAAACTGGCCAGGGCGCAATCATTTTTCATCACCAACATACTGATATCTGAACTAGCCAGCCCCAAAACTAACTATACTATAGGCTTAGAGACCCTGAAGCTGTCAGTGTTGGATATTTCATTTAGTTAATTTTTTAGGGGCTGTCTGGTAGATACCGGCTTATGTACTAGGTGCTACATACACAGAGGTGAATAAGACATATACAGTCTTTTCCATGAAGATCACTGTTTATCAAATTGCCTGTAGTGATCCAAGGATTAAGTACTTTCTAGCCTCCTTGCCCCAGCATATGTGCTGTTGCTCTTGTTTTGTTTTGGTCAATGGCATGTTTACTCATCTCCCCACTAATTAGTGAGCTCTTTGAGGATATAGATTTCTGGCATGTTCATCATCTCCCACACCTCAGAGAGGTGCTGAAACACGACCATTGAAAAGAGTAATTAATAAGTCAGTATTTGAGCAGAAGTTTCTGGCAAACAATGTCAAACTCATTAATCAATAAAAGGCCACAAATTGCTAACACCATTCTAGAAAGAAAAATTAAAGGAGTTGAACCCTACTTCTTTAATTAAAATGTATTATCTATAGAAACAAGCATGTGGATACCAGAAACAGACTCATATACAGAAATGGGAATTTGCAACCTGTTTAGTTGATTGTAAGAGAGCAGAATCATGATTCTGTCCGATAAAAGATGGAATAATAAATGGTCTTTAGAAAACTGGCTTACCATGTGAAGAAAAATAAAAGAAGATCGCTATCTTGTAACATATTTGAAAAATTAAACTCAAATAGATCAAAGATAGAAACATTAAAAATACTTAATGGTAATACAAACAACACTGAAATACAAATGACTGACTAAAAGAAGATATGTGCTATACATAAACTTGGAAAGTATTTGGGATATATATTTTTAAGTACTACAAATCAGTAAGAAAAAGGCAAGCAGTTAAATAGAAAACTGGGAAAAGATATAAACATACAATTCCCTTAAGATGAAATCTGAATGACCAAAACCCATATTAACAAATCTTGGCTTCCCTAGTAATAAGGGTATTGCAAATATCTGTCCTCTAAGACTGGAAAAAAAATTAAATGTTTACAATATAAAGGATTGGCAATAATGTGGGGAAACAGGCCCTCATAAACACTTCCAGCACATCTTAATTCTGACAAGCTACATTTCCAGTATTTAGCTTATTTGAACAGTGCAGCCCTAGAAGGACTCACATGTGCACAAAAAGACACATACAATGTTTCTAATAACAAAAATCATAAAACTCTAGTGAATAAGTGAAATGTTATATATCATACAATTGAATACTATTTGACAGTTAAAAGGAATACTTAGATGTAAATATACAGAAACATCGACAGACCTCAAAAAATTAGTGTGAAAGAATTACAAATGATACACAGAAAATAGTACTTATGTTCATTAAAAAGTTAAACAATACAATACTTATAGTTTGTACATACAGTTTTTAAAAAAATGGACTCGAGAGAATACACCGCTAATTATACTAGTTGCTTCTGGGGAGGATGAAAGAGTAATGGGTCTGAGAGTAGAAGACAGGTAAGTTCAACTTTTATCTGTATTATTTTATCTTTTTAAAAAATATATTTTTATTGATTTCAGGGAGGAAGGGAGAGGGAAAGAGAGATAGAAACATTAATGATGAGCGAATCATTGATCAGCTGCCTCCTGTACACCCCACACTGGGGATAAAGCCCACAACCCTGACATGTGCCCTTAATAGGAATGGAACCTGGGACCCTTCAGTTTGCAGATGGAGGCTCTATCCACTGAGCAACCGGCCAGGACTAAAATATATTTTTATTCATTTCAGAGAGGAAGGTAGATGAAGACAGAGAGAGAAAAACATCAATGATGAAAGAAGATCATGGATAGGCTGCCTCCCAACTGGGGATCGAGCCCACCACGGAGGCATATGCCCTGAACAGAATCCAGCTGTGCCCTCCTGATTCATAGGTCGATGCTAATTCACTGAACTACACTGGCTGGGCTTATTTTATCTTTTTCAAACACGAGGAAGCAAATAGATCATAATGTCAACAGTCAATGTGAGGTAAAGGTATAGATATAATATTCTCTGTATTAAGTTTCACATAGTAAAAATAATTCCCATTTTCAGAAAAAAATTCCCATTTTACGTAAATAAGATGGCTGTAGATGGTCAAAATAGTATCCTGTAACTTCCTGACAGCCCCCAAATAGTTGACTGGCATTCTAGTCTTTTGAGCCCACAGGTCATCTAGCTCCATTCGTGGGAGGTCATCCTGCAGCTGGGATGCCCAGGGGGCGTGAGCAGGAGCCGCAGGCTTGTGAGGTGTCGGTCCGGATGGACAAATAACAGGTTTTTGTTGATGCATTACAATACCAAGCTATAAGTTGGGGTGCAGCACAGTGAATATGATGTATAAGAAGGAAAGGTAAGGTGCCAGAGACGCAGGATGTGGCGTAGGAAAGAGTACCTAGATGTATGACGTGGATCCGAAGACTCTTGACCCGAAGAAGCAGTCTGGGGTCCGTGCAGGTACTGCAAGGCTCTTCAACTTTTAGAGCCTAAGCCGCTCGGCTACTTCCGCGGCTCCTAGGAACGCGCTGTTCTGTCGACCCCTCCTCCCTTTCGGCCGCTACCCTTCTATCAACAACCCCCAACACCCTTCACCCGGGGCAATGAACCTTAAAGAGCCACCGCAGCCTGAGATCGTGGACCACAAACACATTCTCCCGCCAATTCGGCCCTTTGACCTCCGCCTTCTGACCCAGGGAGCTACTCTTCCGCCTCTCGAAACCCGGAAATTCGTTCTGGAGCCTCAAAAAGCGGCTCTTTCTGAAAAATGACTCCCTCGGAGGCAATCAGTGATGTGCCGTGAACAATAAGATGTGTTACAATGTATTCTCATTCACTACAAATCTCTGGTGCAGAGCGGAATTAAAACTTCCGGGTCAGATTCAATGCTTTCTGGGAAATGTAGTTCTTAGCCTCCACGCCTCACTTTTCGGAGCCTAGAGTGAGGGAGCGTCGCGAAAGTTGACGGTTTATGGATCCTTGTCTTTCGTTCTCCAAAGGGGAGAATTATTGAAATATTTGCCCTGAAAATAATACAAGCCCAGGTTCTCATTTTCCAAGAACGCTCCCCCGCCGAAGCTTGGAAATGCGAGGGAACCGTTCCTCCTTGACCTTTAAGTGAGTATCAGGTAGATAGTCTCTTAGTCCCTGTCAGGTCTTGGCCTGTCTCGATGCCCCGCCCCCTCTCCGGAGCCTACGCCGCTGATTGGCTAGGAGCCCTTGAGCGGCGGAAGCAGCTGGCTCGCGGGCGGACGGGGGAGGGGGAGACCTGTGAAGATGGCGGCAGTGGTAGAGGTAGAGGTTGGACGAGGTGCTGCCGGGGAACGGGAGCTGGATGAGGTAAGAGTTGAGAGTCGAGGAGAAACTCAGCCTATAACTGAAAGGAGGAGAGTGGTGGTATCGGAAATAATTCATTTCCTAGGATAGACGGGACCCGGAGAGGGAAGGAGCTCACTGGGGGGCGGATGCGCGGAGAGGGAAATCCGAGGTACCCTGAATGGGGACGCTAAGGCGCTCTTGGGGGGAGAAGACTTACGGTAACCTCATGGGTAGAGATGGAGGGCAGGGAGAGAAGCCAGATGGAAAGGGGTGTAATATTGGAGATTATTAGCTGGGGGCCGACCCTAGGTTAGAACTAAAGGGTGGAGGAGGTAGCTTGAGTTGGAGGGGCGTGGATTTCTGCAAGGGAAGGTTGGCTTTACCTGTGGAAAAGACTGACTAGGTTTCAGGTGGGGGTTGGGGATGCGGTCAGGGAAAGAGTGCTAATCTAGTAGTATAGCTTTGGGTTATTTAATGTAAGAGCTATTTAATTTATCGTGACAGTCTAGGAGTGTGTACATAATGTATGCTCAGTAAAGTTTGGGTCAACTAAGGAACGAATGGATGAATGAGTAATTGCATACCCGAATTTATCCATTCACTCATTTAACAAACATTAAGTATCACCTTTGTGCCTAGTCCTGGGCTAAGTGACAGGGCCACAAGGGGTCCTCCCATTGCAGAGCCCACAGTCTAGTGGTGGGAAAACACCCAAGAAGACTAGTCACTGCGTCAGATATACTGCGATTGTGGCACAGAGAAGAGGGGACCGATTTGGGCTGAGGAAGGCTTCCAGGAGGAGCTGAGCCTTAAGGGATAAGTGATCTCTATCTCCATCTCCTAGACTTATGAGTCCTTTGAGGGTGAGCTTTCTGCGGGTCTCTTAGCTAATAGACACTTAACCACTGTTGTATTCAATTATCAATGGCCCTTGAAGGAATCACGAGGAAGAAGGAGATACTGAGTTTGAAGGGAATGAAGGGACAGTGCTAAGAAGCAGAGAGAGAAGGTGAGAAGGGAAAGGGAGGAGGTTCTGAGGCCAGAGATGCATCCATAGCTAGGAGTGCTTGTAGTCTCGCACCTGACAGCATATGAACAGCACTGAGGAATAGGAGGAGGGAACTGACTGTCAGGAATGGAACCAGTGGAATGTCGGGGATCAGGATCGTCGAGGCCCTGGCCACGTTTTGGGTGGTGGGGTTGGTGGGGAGGATTGAGGATGAGGCCCAGAGAAAGGGAGTAGAAGTGGACTTGAGAAGCAGACTGTTGCTTGGTGGCAGGATGACTTGAAGGTTTTGGTTTGTCTGATTGGGATCAGTAAGGTTGAGGGTGGAGACTGAAAAACGGACAGGTGGTCAGGGCAGGAGTTGGTTTTTAAAGCAGGTTTTAGTACCATGCTTCCCAATTACTAGAGACCAAAGGTGCTTGGATACCACTTGGTTGGTGAGGTGGTTGTGCAAATGACCTTCAAGGCCTGTTCCAGCCTTAAGTTTCTGTGATTACAATTGGTTGCAGTTAACAGATATATTTGAAAGTGCTGTGGAAATGGTAAATACGGTATTGAAGTTATTACATACGGTTTGTTAAGTTGTGGCTGTCCTTTGAGGGAGCCTGATTTCAGTTACACATATCAGGGTTTTTGATGTGAGACATTTTTTATCTTTGCTTCTTAACTTTTCTTCCTTATTTGTTTTTAGAACTTAAGAGCTTCTAGTGGCATAATATACTTCCAAAGTGTCATGTCCAGTGGTCAATTTTATGTATAACCACATCTCACAAACTTCTGTTACCTGTTACTAAGAAAGAATATAATTTGTTGTCTGGAAATTCTGTAGGGACTGATTCTGTCCTTTTCTTTGTGTGTGTGTTTTTAAAAAAATATATTTTATTGATTTTTTACAGAGAGGAAGGGATAGGGATAGAGAGTCAGAAACATTGATGTGAGAGAAACATCGATCGCTGCCTCCTGTACACCCCCCACTGGGGATGTGCCCGCAACTAAGGTACATGCCCTTACCAGAATTGAACCTGGGACCTTTTAGTCCGCAGGCGGACGCTCTATCCACTGAGCCAAACCGGTTAGGGCTTCTTTGTGTTTTTAAGAAAGTAACTCCGAGAAACAGGAACAGTCAGTTTTCCCTTCAAGCTCCAAACAAAGTCCCTCCAAAACAGGGGTCTTGTCTGGGGGAACCTTAGTTTGTGTGCGAATTTCTACTAATGTCTCCCCAGTTGTTTCTTAACAGCCTTAATTAGTGAAAGAAGGTGAAACCCATCTTCAATTAGTAATTATGAGGATCTGTTATGCACTGGGAAATCACAGATGAGTAAGCCAGAATCTTTATCAACTTACAGTGTAGTGAAGAGACATGCAAATAGCCCCTTACAATGCAAGGTACTTGCTGTAATGGAAGTGTGTAACAGATTTACCAGGTAGTGGGGCACAAGAGACAAGCACTTGAGTGAGCTACAGGGAATCTTTATGATAGAGATATGTTTAGAGAAAAGGCATCAGAGTTGCCTTCCTTTAGCACTTTCTGCTTGTTAGGGACTATAAAAGAGTAATGGATAGCCTAGCAAAAATTCTGTTGGTACTCTTTGTCACTCCTTTGGAATGATTGTGCATGCTTTAGAATGTAGTGCCTATGTTTTTCAATATCAAGTGCCCTTAGTATGATAGTCTGGAACAGCAGTCATCAGTTCATTCACAATCCTTTCCTCTTCTTTTATATATATACTAGAGGCCCAGTGCACAAAAATTTGTGCACGGGGTGGGGGGTCCCCTCAGCCCTGCCTGTGCCCTCTCGCAGTCTGGGACCCCTTGGGGGATGTCCACCTGCTGGCGTGCCTGGCCAGCATGGGTGAGGGGCTGATGGCTGTTTGCAGGCTGGCCATAGCTCCCATTGACCCAAGGTCCCAGCGAGGCTGGCTGGAATCAGGTTTTTGGGGTTTATTTATCTTCTATAATTGAAACTTTGTTACCTTGAGCCTAGGCAGGCAATGGAAGCCTCATGTTTGCTTCAGCTCTGTGGCTTCTATAATTGAAACATTGTTGCTTGAGCAGAGGCTTGCTGGCCTAGTCAGGCAGTTGCAACGGAAGCCTCTTGCTTGTTCCAGCTCCGAGGCTGCCGGCCACCATCTTGGCTGGGTTAATTTGCATACAGCCGCTCTGATTGGTGTGGCTTGGCTGGTGGGTGTGGCTTGGGTGTCTCAGAGTGATGGTCAATTTGCACATTACTCTTTTATTAGATTAGATATATATATTTTATTGATTTTTTACCAAGAGGAAGGGAGAGGAATAGAGAGTTAGAAACATCGATGAGAGAGAAACATTGATCAGCTGCCTCCTGCATACCCCCCAATGGCGATACGCCCACAACCATGGTACATGCCCTTGACCAGAACCGAAGCCAGGACCCTTCAGTCCGCAGGCCGATGCTCTATCCCACTCTATCCACTGAGCCAAACCGGTCAGGGCTCTTCTTTTTTTCATTATTACTTTCTCTAATAGTTGAGGTAATCTGGGCTTTGCTAACTGTTTCTTCTGTTTTAGAGAGGTGGATAGAAAAGAAGGCTTAAGAAAAGAGTTACCAATAAAAAAGGATACTGCTTGTTGAGTCCTTACCATAAACCAGTTCCTGTTTAAAGCCTTTTATTTTTATTATCTCATTTATTACGAACAGTAGCCCTGTGAGTTAGATGGTGTTAACCATATTTTATAAGTGAGAAGACTGAGGCTAGAGAGGTGATTAACTTTCCTAGAATTCCAGTTTGTGAGTAGGGAAGTGCAGATGCCAGTGCTATACTGAACTTAGCCCATGAGACACTGAGCACCTTGATTGCATTTCTTTCTCCATGAATGTGCTCTGGGGGTAGGTAATTTGAAACTATAGTCTCAATTATATATGAAAATTGATATAATACATTTGATAAGTGACTTATTTAAAAGAGCATTTTGAGTCTCATTTTTGTGAGGTAAGTTTCATTAGTATTCCCTGTTTATGATCAAGAAAGTTGAGATTCAGAATATATGAGATACACCAGTGGTCTTGCAACCAACAAGTGGTATCACTAAACTTTAAACCCATTTTAATAGATTCCAAAGTGTTTGTTTCCCCTCAGTTTAAAAAACTAAACTGCGGACTCATCTTACTAAAGTAAAACTACTTCTGTTTTTATATACAAAAGTCCTATCATTAAAACATGAAGCAGCATTTCATTCCTGAGAGGCTCAAAGTGGAGGCTAACAAAAGTAATAATTGGTTTTCTATACAGGTCCTTTAATTTACGGATAATCTGATTCTGTTGAACCCCTGGTCATGAGGAGTGATTAGCCCAGTGGTGGTTAGGGAGATGAGAAATGGGTCTAGCCAGCTCAGGCCAGATATTAAACAGGCTATGATGAGTGGCAAAGCTCAATTCTTTTCTCTCAACTTGAGCACATTAATAGGATGAAGCCTTGGTACTGGCTTGGAGGCCCAGAAGCAGACCTACTCTTGGAGCCAGTGAGTTCCTCCTGGAAGGGGTAGCTGGCCAACCCCTGAGAGGAATTGGAGGCATCATCTTGGCACAGAGAGAGCTGGCTTGGAAGCTAAGGTAGAAAAGCTTCAACATCCAGTCAGGGCCAGCCCATCCACCTGACCAGTGCCTGCAAATTCTGGATGTGTCCACTCCCAGTGCTTGTTCATCTGCCAAAATGATGTGATATGCAGATCAGTGAGTGGTTTCCAGCTCAAGTTCAAAGCAAGTAGCCCAGCCTAGAACTAACTTAAGGTATTATTGCCTCAAGTAATTTATCTCTCCTGGGCCCTGTTTTATTCTTGCTAAAAGAGGAGATTGGGCTAGTTTGGTGGTTTTTAAACCTTTATTTAGTCATGAAACCCTTTATTCAAACACAGTCTTTGAAACCTTATCGTCCTTTATGGGACTCAGAATGCCAAGGGTGTCTCAAGGAGCTTTCTCTTACTGCCTGCTGATTAGGTGACCCTACTTTATGTTCCTTCAGACTCCTCTACTTCCCCCAGCCCAGCCCAGCCCTACCAAGCACGATTTTAATTGTCTGTCTCACTCACTAGACTTAGCTACATGACAGAAAGAGAGTCCAAGTCTATCTTGCTCACTGTTGTAGTCTCTTCACTCACCATGGTGCCTGGCATACATCAGTCACCTGATAAATGTTTGATAATTGTTATTTTCGAGTAGTAATAGTAAGAGATACCTATTAGCAAATGTTTGTGATACCCCAGTTCCTCTGCTCAGTAATACATGCTTTTTGATTGAATGCTTACAGCATTCCTATTTGAAATGAACTGTTGGACTAAATCATGTCTATAGCTCTTTCTGATTACTGCCAGGTCTTTGTTAGTGCCGGAATGTCTGCTGGAATGACTTTTCTTTCCCTCTATGCCCTTCCAAATCCCACCTGTACTTTAAGGTTCTAGCCCAAGGTTCTCTCAGATTCTAGAAATATTCTGATCTATACTTATTTCTTCTTTCCCTGTTTTTTTTTTTTTTTTTATCATTTTTTGTGTGTTCATTTATTAAATTTGTCACACTTTTCTGAAGTACCTGCTGTGTGCCAGGCACCGTGCTATGCTTAAAAATACCAAGATGCATGAGGAGTTCACAGACTAGCATAGGTAGATAAGTAAGTACAAAATTGTGCTGTGACAGTGGGTACATCAAGGAGAAAGTGGCAATCTCATGTCATGTCTCTTCTTTCCAGCTAGATTGGTAAACCCCCAGCAGGCAGGCTGTGGAAATTCCCATCCTTGCTTCTTTAAGTAGTAATCACTGTTTTGTTTTTTCTCTTGTGGGTCTCTCCCTCTAGACATTTGATACATGTTCTTTGTTTCCAGTGGTTTTCTTCTCTAGGGATTATCTGTGAAAGCCAAAATCTTATTGAGAGATTGAGGCATGTGTTACTGAAATTTAATCTTGGATATCTTACCATTTGTTTTTGAAATTTTTAAAGGCATGTAAAATGAGTAGTAGCATGGTGTAGTGGGGGGACGGGAACTAGAGTAGTAAACAGTAGACCTAGGTTCTAGACTAGGAGTAGCAGGTCCTGTGCACAAGTGTTTTAAATGCATATTAATACCACACCCTTACAAGGCAGGTACTGTTACGGTTATCCCCATTCTACAGATGTGGAAACAGGCATAGAATATTTAACTTGTTTAATATCATACAACCATGTGACAGAGCTGGGGTTTAAATCCAAGACGACTCTAGCACCTGCACTCTTAAACACTCAGAGCAATATGAGTGGCTTTATCCTTTCCATATTGTCCACTAGACATTTTGTGTAAGTGTGGGACTTCACTTCATTTACAGAGGTGATTTGACTGGGGTCATGCTGTCTGATTCTCCCTTAAGACTGGATTCTCTTTGAAAGTCCTATTCATACCTATATTCCTTGTGCTTGGCATAGGGTATGATTCAATAAATGTGTGAAGATACAAACACATGAAGGGTTACAATCTCCCTGTACCTCAGTTCTTCATCTGTAAAATAATAGTTTGGATTAGATGGTCTTTTAGAGGACAGCTTTGAAAGTCCTGGATCCTAGTGTCTACCTCTGCCTTGTGTTTCCTTTAATTCCTCTCAGGTACTCAGTAAATACTAGTGAATGACTGGACAAATGAATGTATAATTATTGTTAACATTCTGTGCTAATAATATTGGATGACAGAAGAATAATGGTGATAGGAAAGGTCTAGACAAAAAGGCCTACATATGACATTGAATTCTATAACCTTTGACTTTAGAAAAAAAAATCCTCACCCAAGGTTATGTTTTTATCAATTTTAGAGAGAGAGGAATGGGGGAGAGAGAGAAAGAAACATTGATTGCCTTCCAGGCCCCAAACAGGGATCAAACCTGCAACCTTTTGGTGTATGGGACGAAGCTTGAATGAACTGAACCCACCCAGCCAGAACCATAACCTTTGACTTCTTATGTGATCAGAATCTCATACTCTGGCACACACCTGTGTATAGACGGTCTTTCCTGTTTGGTTTCCTATTATACATCCCATCCCCAGCTCACTCTTGCTTTTTAAGTCACTTTTTAAATTAACTTTATGACTTAATAACTAATCTACTTCCAGAAGGGAATAGGTGCCACCTGATCAATAAAGTGGGGTTGGAGAGAGAGAGGAAGAAAAGATGAAGACAAATGTTCTAACTCCTTGAGTGCGGGGACTATCTTTTTCTTCTCTGTACATTCCTCAGTTCTTGGCAACATAGTAGACACCAATATATTTATTGAATAAATGAGAATATTTGTAGGTATGGATTCTGCTAAAGATTAAGGAAGTATTGACTAAACCACAAAGGCTAACTGACATACCCACTATCTGTTCTGGTATAACACAATAGTGCCTGACAAATATTTGCTTATAAACTGCTTATGAAGTGTTTTCATTTTTAGTTAATGCCATATTGCTTCCTACCAGTGAGTTATAGGCACAGAATCTTGAGGCCCTGCTTTCTGCCACCATAGCTCTCCGTGTAGGTTTCTATCAGCACTTACCATGTTGCATTGCTTGTCTCCCCCATTAGTCAGTAAACTGGAGGGGACATAACGGTATCATTCTTCATCTCTGTGTTCCCTATACCTAACCTCTCACAGTAGCTAATATAGAATAGATATTAAAATGTTTATTGAGCTTGAATCTTAAAAAATCTAGTCCATCCCATCCACCCATGTTGAACATCCGCAGCAAGTGATCACTCAGTCTACGTTTAAACACCTCTAATGATAGCTTATTATTCTACACTAAGTCTATTCCCTCTTTGAATACCTCTGTTGCAAAATTCTTCAAATGGGGTAGAATTATTATTTCTGTAGCTTCAGTGTTGTAGTCCTCTTTGTTCCTTTTCCCAGATCCCACTTCTTTACATCTTTCACTCAAGGAGAGGCACAAGTGCTTTACAGAGAACACCTCTGAGGAGTGTAAGTTCAGTCCACCTGGGGCTATTTGGCCTCAGAGCTTACAAGTTTATTCCATGAAAGCCAACACAAGATCATCCATTCGGTGTCATTCTTCATCTCCATTTTATTTGTGTTTTCCTTCTTTGTTTTGTTAATCTTCACCTGAGGACATATTTCCATTAATTTTTTTAGAGAGAGTGGGAGAAAGAAGATGGGAGAGAGAGAAACATCAGTGTGTGAGAGACACATCGATTGGTTGCCTCTCGCAGGGGGGATTGAACATGCAACCCAGGTATGTGTCCTTGACTGGGAATTGAACCCATGATCCTTAGTTTTTGGGCCAATGCTCTAACTACTTAAAAACACTGGCCAAGGCTGTGTTTTCCTTTCTTTTTCTTTTCTTAAACATGTGTGGATTCCTTTATTTCTTGAGGGTTGGGAAAGGTATTTTTTAAAAAAATATATTTCATTGCTTTTTCACAGAGAGGAAGGGAGAGGGCTAGAGTTAGAAACATTGATGAGAGAGAAACATCGATTAGCTGCCTCCTGCACACCTCCCACTGGGGTTGTGCCCGCAACCAAGGCACATGCCCTTGACCGGAATTGAACCCGGGACCTTTCATTCTGCAGGCTGACTCTCCATCCACCGAGCCAAACCGGTTAGGGCTGGAAAGGTATTTCTTAATAGTTTTTGAAAAATATATTTTTATTGATTTCAGAGGGGAAGGGAAAAACATCAGTGATGAGAGGGAATCATCAACTCAGCCACTCAGCCATGGGCCTGTTTTCTCTTTTAGACATCCTTTATCTCTTTGCTCCTCAGAGGAAAATCTGTAGGTAAAAAACTCATTAGTTCTCTCTAAAGTGCAACTTTCCCAAGGGAATGCAGAGTATGGCAGTGGTGCTTTTAGCCCTGAGCAACTAGAGAGAAACAGTGCAGAAAGGGGAAACAGAGAGCTGGAGGCAGAGTACATAAGCTCTGCTAAGGTTTGTGTTCCCTTTGCCCTTCCCCCTGCCAGTAGAGTGTTCTCAGTAACTGAATGCCTCTGTTGCTTAAGAGGTCTCCAGTGAAGTTTGACTGCCCATTGCCCAAATGATTGAGCCTAGCCTCTTCTTGCGTCTGTTACTTAGGGCCTTGCAGAAACAATCTTTTCTCCTTTTATTCTAATGGTAACAATAATAGCTAACCTTTGGTTAATCTTCACCTGAGCATATTTTTCCCATTGGTGTTTTTTTGTTTGTTTGCGTTTTTAAAAAAATATATTTTATTGATTTTTTTACAGAGAGGAAGGGAGAGGGACAGAGAGCCAGAAACATCAATGGGAGAGAAACATCGATCAGCTGCCTCCTGCACACTCTCCACCGGGGATGCGCCCACAACCAAGGCACATGCCCTTGGCCGGAATCGAACCCGGGACCCCTGAGTCCACAGACAGTCTTTCCATCCACTGAGCCAAAACAGCCAGGGCTGTTTGTGGTTTTGTTGTGTGTTTTTTTTTTTAGAGAGTGGAAGGTAGGGGGAGAGAAGGAGAGAAACATGAGTGTGAGAGATGTGAGAGAGACATATCAATTGGTTGCTTCCTGCACGTGCCCCGGGGCCTGAGGCCAGGACTGGATAGAGCCTGCGCTGAAGTACTGTCCTTGACCAGAATGGATCCTTCAGTCCATAAGGGCTAATACTCCAATCACTGAAAAAAAACAGGTTAGGGCATAGCTAACTTTTTTAGTGCTTGCCATGGTCTAGGCAGTATGCTGAGTATTTTACATGCATTAGCTCTTTTAAATCTATTTTAATACTATTATCTTTACTTTCCAGATAAGGCAAACTGAGGCACAGCTAAGTAATTTATTCAGGGTTGCATAGCTTGTAAGTGGAGTTGGGATTTGACCCTGGTGATGTGACTCTGTGATCTCTATTGCTGGTATAGTGTATAATATGGATTCACTATTTTCAAAATTAATTATGGTTCTAACTGGTTTGGCTCAGTGGATAGAGCGTTGGCCTGCGGACTGAAAGGTCCCAGGTTCGATTCCGGTCAAGGGCATGTCCTTGGTTGTGGGCACATCCCCAGTAGGGAGTGTGCAGGAGGCAGTTGATCGATGTTTCTCTCCCATCGATGTTTCTAACTCTCTATCCCTCTCCCTTCCTCTCTGTAAAAAATCAATAAAATATATTTAAAAAATAAAAAATTATGTATTTATTGAGCATTTAATTATGCCAGACATTTTATTTGGTCTTGGGAATTCATATATGGATAAAGAGACAATCTATGCTTCAAGGTCCTTGCTCTTGTGCAGTTACTTCCTTTTTCTTTTTTTTATCCTCACCTGAGGATATTTTTCCATTGATTCTTAGAGAAGGAAAGGCAGAGAGGAATATTGATGTGAGAGGAATGTCGATGTGAGAGGAACACATTGATTGGTTGCCTGCTGCATGTGCCCTGACTAGGGCCTGGGCCAGGGAGGATTCTGCAACCAAGGTACGTGCCCTTGACTGGTAGAACCTTGGACCCTTCTGTCCGAAGTTTGTTGCTCTATTCACTGAGCCAAACTAGCTAGGACTGAAGTTATTTTCTAATGGAGCATCAGAGGAGATGACAAATAAGTGACAAACAAGATAACTCCAAATGGTTACAATTGATATGATAAAGAGGCTGCTACTTTAAATAGGGTGGTTTATGGAATGCCTCCTAAGAGGTGATATTTGAACCAAGACCTGAATAATGAAGACCTAACACTTTAGCTGGTATGAAGATTTGGAAGCAGACATGTGTCAGGTAGAGGGAGAAGCAAGTTCCAGTTGGTGCTAATGAGCTGAGCATGTGTTGAGACCAAAAAGGCCAATGTGACTGAATTATAGTACGCAGGTGAAAAGTAGTACCACTTGAGGTCAGGAAGTTTGGCAGAGTCAGATCTGTAAGGACTTGTAGATGCTGCTAAACATGTTGAATTTTATTGTACAACGAAAAGATTTTGGAAGGCTTTAAAAATAGAAGTGAGCAGATTTGCATTTTAAAAATGATCTTCCTGGCTGTTTTCAGGAATTGGACTGGGGGGCATTCAAGGAGAGCAATTAGACTATTGCAGCAGTCCAGGTGAGAAATGATAATGTAGTTGGGAGTGGGGTGGATGAATTTAGAATGTGTTTTAAAGTAGAGTCTACAGGACTTGCTGATGGATTGGACATAGGATGTAAGAGAAAGAAAGTAAGTTCAACTTTCAGGTGTTTTGAATTTGTTTTGCTCTGACTTGATAATTGACAACAGCATGGTTGATGGTATCACTTTGCTGAAACAGGAATGACCAGGGAAGAAATTTGGAGGGGGAGGGAGGAAATATAAAAAATTTTATTTGGCCACATTAAATTTGAGATGTTGCTATTTAAACATCTAAGTGGTGGTGTTAATTAATTAGATAAGTGGAAATGTGAATTTAGAACTCGGGAGATGTCTGAACAGTGGTCTGGGATTCTGAAGATCTGACATTTTATCTTAGTTCTATCACACAGTTGTTAGGTACTGTTAGGCAAGTCAGTAAGGGACTGTGAGCTGCAATATTGTCAGCTTAAAATATTAATAAATTTGTTTGTTATGTCAATCTCATGTCTATGGGGAGAATTCTCTTCACTCATTTATTCCTTGATCACACATATTCTGAGCATTTACCAGGGCACTATTTTAGCTGTGAAGGATTAATGAAGACATAGGTCCTGTCCTCAGGCTGCTGCTCATAGTTTAGTGGAAGGGCTAGTCATTTACTAGTAAACAGATGTAACAACTGCTGTAATACAGAGAAGCACAGAGATCTCTGGGAGCACAGAAAATGGTGGGCAAGGGATTAGGAAAGGCTTCCCAGAAGTGGTACTTTAGCTGGTATGGAAGATGAGTAGAAAGTAATCAACTAAAGAAGGAAGGGAAGGGTCCTCTTGGCCGGAGGAACAACATGTGCAAGGTGGGAGGTGAGAGGGGGAGAATGGCACTGCCTGGGAACTGTGTAGTTTAGCATTACTAGAGCATCAGGGTAGAAGGTGGGGAGTAATCAGAATGTAGGGAGACTTGTGTGAGATCATGTGAGGCCTTATATGCTGTGCTAAGGGGTCTGGATTTTTATCTGTAATGGATGATTAGCTACGGAAGAGCTTTAGGTGAGTGACATGGATCAGGTTTGCTTTAGAAAGATCACTCTAGGGATAGAAATGGAGAAGAGATTAAAGAGGCAGGGAAGACTTCCTTTAATCCAGGTAAGGGGCTTTCAGACTTACCTACTTTCAGAGTGCATGTACTTTCTGGTATATTATACATAGTACAGGGGAGCATGTGTGAGTGCCAGAGGAGTTGCAGGGCAGAGGAAGGTAAAACTGGAAAGGCAGTCTGGGATCAGATTATGGCCAGGTGTAGTCACAAGAGCTCACTTTCAGTGTTCTTGTTAAGAACATTGTGTAGCCTGCTGAGGAGTTTTATAGGCAGCATTGGGACACCAGAAAATTTTAAACTTGGGTGACACAGTGACTGGCTAAGAAGGGCATGAGGTTAAAGGGCCTCGTTTGTAACTTGAGTAATAAAAAGGAAGGAAAAGATGGTAGAGACATTTCCTTCCACACTGACCTAGGCCTTCTGGTTCAACCACCTGTGTTCTTCATTCTCCCCAAAGCATCCTTTGGTCCTATTTGTATGCTGTGTTAAGTTTGGAAAGTATTTATTGTTGTTATTAATGATCATGAAGGGTTTCGTGTTAATGTTTCTCTTATGAGGAAGACTCACTTTCTAACTTAGTAGCCACAAAAGGATGGAGCACTTTTGTTAGCTCTACATCTCTGATGTGGTCCAGATGCCAGCCTGTCTCTTTTCTTTGGATCAACTTCTGAGTTCCTTAAGAAGAAAGGGCACTTCAAGTAGAGCCAAAGTATCATTCACTGCTAGGAATGAGCATAGTTTGTGATTCTGTCATGTCCTTGTTATATCTCCCACTAGCTAAGAGATTGGAGGGAGGGGCCAGTATTCTACATGATGAAGAATTTTGATATCTACTTCTGAGTGTGGGCCACTGAAGGAATGGGTTATACAAAAGTTGCTTCTTTATTCTCAGAAAGAGATTAGCTGTTTTGGGGGTGACTGATAGCAGTGATATATACAAATTAAGTTCTATTGGTTTCAGATGGTTTTCCCAGTTCCTCTAGTTACTTCAGCAGCATCCCCATTGTTTGTTCAGGAGGGAATTATTCAGGCTCTGTGTATTTCCAAAGTATGTGGTTTGTGTCTAGTGCTAGGTGTGAAGTGTGAGAGGAATACTGAATGAGTAAGGCATTATGTAACATCCATCTAACATTTATTGAACACATCCACTGTGCCAGATTATGTGCTATTCTTTGAAACACAAAGAGGAATAATATTCCAATGATTCTTGGATCACTTGACACCCAGTAGGATTGCTAAATGGGAGAAAATATCTGATGAAGGACATGTGTTCAGAATATATAAAAAACTCTTATAACTCAACAAGAAAAAGATAAATAACTCACTTAAAAATGGATAATCTGAATAGACAAAATATACAAGTGGCTAATACTACATGAAAAGATGTTCAACATCATTTAGCCATCAGAGATCCTACTTCATGCTCACTATGATGCCATACTATAACAAGTGTTGTTGAGAGTGTGGAGAAAATGGAACCCTCATACATTGCTAGTGGAAATGTAATATAGTATAGTGGCTATGGAAAACAGTTTGACAGTTCTTAAGCATAGAGTTACCATATGTCCAGTAATTCCACGCCTAAGTATATATTTGAGAAATTAAAACATGTCTGTACAAAAGCTTATACACAAATGTTCATAGCAATATCATTCATATTAGCCCCAAAGTAGAGGCAACCCAAATGTCTAAAAACTGATGGATAAATAAGATGTATATCCATACAGTGGATTGTTACTTGGCAAGAAAAAGAAAAGAACTGATACATGCTATAACATGGATGATGCTTGGAAAACATTATACTATTTGAAAGAATACCATCAAAAAAGACCATATATTATAAGACTTCATTTATATGAAAAGTCCAGAAAAGGCAAATCTGTAGAGATGTAGATTTGTGCTTGCCTAGGTTGGGTGTGGGAATAGGAAGTTGGCAAATTAGCATGAGGTGTGTTTTTTAGAGTGATGGAAATTATTTAAAATAAGATGATTGAGCAATTCTGTAAATATTGAATTATCCATCTTAAGTGGATATTATACCTCAGTAAAGCTTTAAAAACAGTATTTGGCCTCAAGATGATTAGAGCCCAGCAATGGAAACAGACTCAGAAACAAATATAAAAGTAATAAATGTGACCTTGGAGGTATGTACAAATTGCAAAATTTTGCGGGAGAACAGAGGAGGAAAGGAATTACTTCGACTCCGGAGATCTACCAGATTTTAAGCTCCTTGAGAGTGAAGCTGTTAGTTATTATTGTATCCCTGTCTAGAGCTTAACATCTGATCAGTTAACAGTTGTCAAATGGATGCGTGAATGAATAAAGTTGGAGAATGTCTCACAAAGGAATTGATATTTGAGCTGCATTTTAAAGTGAATAGAAATGAACTAGACAGTGAAAGTGAGGAATGAATTCCAGCAGGAGAAGACAGTAGCAGCTTTTTGTGGTAGGTGGTTCAGTGTGGCTAGAGTGTAAGCCATTTGGTGGGGAGTGGTGAGATAAGTAGCTTGTTGGACCAAATTATGAGTATCTTCTGTGTCATGCAAAGGAGTTTGGACTTCAAGCTGAAGTAATAGAAGGTTAACAGAATTGGTCAAGGATACAGTCAGATGTGTCTGATAAAGATCACTGTGGCTGCTCCTATGTTATGAATCTGTTCTGGCAAGATCAGAGTTAGAGAGATCACTGAAAGTCACTGCATTAGTCTAGGAGAGAGCAAGGATAAAGTCTGTACTAAGGAGGTGTGGCAATGAAAAATTAAAGAGATACTTCCTAGGTGAGTAAATGTGATCAGCACCTGAATAGTCCAGATTGGGACTTCATAGAAAGGATAATTCTGTTCTGAAAGGGTTTCTGGAAGAGGTCAAGTCTGAATTGGGTCTTATGGATGGGTAGAAAAGTGTAGAATGTATAGGAAGCTGGTGTGCATATAGAAAAGAGTGAGGGAGGAGAACCAGGTGGAGAGGAAGCCAGTCTGAGAAATAACAAGCCAGTTTGATGGTAGGAGGGGTGGAGGAGGTGGGCAGGCAGCAGCCACAGCAGTTATTACAGCTAGCATCTACTTTCACTTCACTGCCCAGAGTGTGCATGTTAGGCCTTTCTGTTTGGCTAAGCATGATCCCCAGATGATTTATGAGTTCTGAAAAGTGAGGTAGGTAGTTCTACTTCAATTTGTTGGCCTTGAATTCTTGGCAAGTCTAAGGAGTTGGGGAAAAAATGTGAATGAGAGGAGAACGGGGAGCCACAAATATGGGTAGCCTGTGAACCTTTGGACTTAACTTGTTATTCTAATTATGCAGCAGACCACAGTATCTGTCCACAAGATAGAGGCTGAGTCAGCCTGGTTGTGCTGTATTCATACCAGGTTTAGAAGCTAGCTAATCTCTCCTTTCTCTGTGCTTACACAGCATTTTGTTTATATGTTAGTGTTATCCTTATATTATCTTTAATAGCCTGCCCCTCTTCCGAGTGTGAATACCTCAAGAGCAAAGGTTGGACTTAGTCATCTCTAATGTTTTGTGAAACAATGAGGTCTCTAGCTGCAAAGTTGAGCAGCGGTCGCTGCACCTTTTGAACCTCATGGACCACCAGTGTGGTCCATAGACTACCGGTTGGCGACTGCTGAACTAGAGTATCTCTGAACTAGAGTATCTACATGTAGCAACAAAAAATAGCCTTTTTTTTTTTTTTTTACTCTTTCGTCTCTTTAGAACACTGTTACCAGAAATTATTTAATGTATATAAATTTATGCTTATTTACATGTTCATTATGTCTTTTGCATTAGAATGCAAGTTTAAGTTTTATAAGGAAAGAGACTTTGTTTTATGTCTGTCTTGTGATTTAATGAACGAACAAATGAACAAACAAATAAATACTTATTAGCTATCATTAAGATGCAAGGAACATGCTTCCCATGACTTTGGTATTTGTAGGTCAATGACATGTCTATTTTTTGTTTGGATTTGATCATTTATGAATGTAAATAAAACTCTTCTTGAACACAAACTTCACATTATTGCCAAATGATTGCCCAATAACTTTGTAGTGGTTATGAGTGGAATGAGGTTGCCTTTTTGTGTGTGTGTGAATTGAGGCAGTGTGAGATTTAGTGTGAGCTTAATCCTCAGGCTGTTTGATCAGGTAGACCCATTAGAAAAGAGAATTTCACAATGGGAGAAAAAGGAGACATATGAAATACTTTCAACAATAAAGATTTTAAAAAAGGAAAAAAGAAAGAAAAAGAAAAGAGAATCTCAGAGCAAAGTGACTTGGCAGCTTGGTGAGACAACAGGACCCACCATTAACTTATCCATTAAGTATAATAGGCACAGTACTCAGGGATCCACAAAAAAAGTCTGATATATATATTATTATTCATTTCAGAGAGGAAGGGAGAGGGAGAGACAAAGAGAGAGATAGAAACATCAGTGATAGAGAATTATTGACCAGCTACCTCCTGCATGCCCCCTATTGGGGATCAAACCCACATTTTAGGGCATGTGCCCTGATTGGGAATCGAACCCTAGTTCATAGGTCGACATTTAACCATTGAACCACACCAACTGGGCAAGATGTCATTTTTTTTGATGGCTGAGTAATATTTCATTGTATACATGTACCATAATTTCTTTATGCATTCATCTGTTGATGGACACTTAGGTTGCTTCTATACCTTGGCTATCCTATATAATAAAAGCCTAATATGCAAATTGTCCCCTCAACTGAAGTTTGGCTGGGAGTTTGACCTCTTGACCAGTCGCTATGATGTGCACTGACCACCAAGGGGCAGATGCTCCAACCAGTAGGTTAGCTTTCTGCAGGTACTGGTGAGCAGGACTAGAAAGTGAGATGTAAGGTGAGAGCCCTCAGAAAACTCTCAAGGTTTGGCCCAAGCCCCAGGTTGGGGCAGGAGCGAGGAGGGACCAGGAGGTGGGGGAGGCTGCTATGCGTGATCCAAGAGCCTGGGCCACGCAGCCCTCTGCAGCCTGTGGTGTTCTCAGTGCACAATTTATAATCTTCAAAGCTGCTTCTCTTTTTTAAAAAAAAATATATTTTATTGAATTTTTACAGAGATCAAGGGAGAGGGATAGAGAGTTAGAAACATCGATAAGAGAGAGACATCGATTAGCTGCCTCCTGCACACACCCCACTGGGGATGTGCCTTGCAACCAAGGTACATGCCCTTGACCGGAATTGAACCTGGGACCTTTCAGTCTGCAGGCCGATGCTCTATCCACTGAGCCAAACCTGTCAGGGCAGAGCTGCTTCTCTTTATTAAGTTTAACTACTCCAGGAGAGTGGGTAGCACTATTATGGGGGGGCAGGGTGGGGGACGGGCCAGGCGCACCTGCCTGAAGCACCGGCCTCGTGCTCCTGGGGATGCAGCAGAGAGGAGGGCAGGGCTGAGTCCGAGGAACTGAATCCAAACCTTGAAAGGAAGCAGGAGGCAGTGAGTGGCAGAGGGTGACAGCTGCTCAGTGGTCTAGAAAAGCTGCTGGGTGGGGGCAATTGGGTAGCCCTGTGCCTCTCCCACGGGACAGGCTCCAAGTCTCTCTCTCCTCCTCCCTGTGACCTGTCACCCCAGCTCTCCTTCAATGCCCTGCCTGGGCTTCTTCCTTCCACCCCGCAAGCTGCACAGCTCCGCACTGCCTTGCCAACCTGCACAGCCCCACCCCACCCCACACAGCCCCGCCCCATCCTGCTTTGGGGAGCTCTGCCCCCTTAGAAGAAAAGAGGAGGCTGCAAACAGGAGGTTGCAGGAGGACGGGGCAGAGCAGGGCCTACCAAATTAGATGGAGGGGAGGGAGGGAGAGACCCCACAGGACTGGGAACAGAGATGCATGGAGGAAGAAGGGCCGTGTGGAAGCATCACCCTTAGCTGAAGTAGAAATTCTGACCCCATTTTACAGACCCCGCAGAGTGCGTGGCTGTGTGGGGAGGTGAAGGCAAAAGAGGGTGTGAGGGCCTGGGCGGTGGAGAGCAGCGATGTCTGATTCATGGCCCATTTATTTTTATTTTTGTTAATATATTTTTATTGATTTCAGAGAGGAAGGCAGAGGGAGAGAGAGATAGAAACATCATTGATGACAGACAATCGATCTGCCTCCTGCACATCCCCTACTAAGGATTGAGCCCACAACTCAGGAATGTGCCCTTGACTGAAATCGAACCCAGGACCCTTCAGTCCACAGGCTGTGGCTCTATCCACTGAGCCAAACCATCTAGGGCAGCCCATGGCCTATTTAAAACTGTTGCAGTAGGCTGAGCAGGGGGTCTTACCACGATGGTGTTACCTGATAATGAGGGTGTCTCTCCTTATGTTGGAGTAATGGGAACTGCAGCAAAGTAAAGACACACCCATGGAGCCTGCAAAGGGTTTCCAAACACGCAATGCAATTTACTTTGTGTGGCAGCTGAAGAGGGTGAGCAGAGTCTTGGAAGGACATGAGGTCTCCAAGACCAGGGGCTGGAGGGGAAGTGTATGCCAAGTATTCCGAGCCATGAGTTACAATCTCTCTCTATAAAAGCCTAATATGCTAAGTGTCCGACTGACTGGTCACTATGGCATGCACTGACCACCAGGGGGAAGATGCTCTGACCAGTAGGTTAGCTTGCTGCAGGGGTCCTGCCGATCGGGACTGGCAAGATAGGGCCGGACATGCCCTGGAGCCCTCCCAAGGTCCCTCCCAGGTCACCGGCCCGATTGGGACTGGGCGAGATGGCCCTGATCAGCCCCAATCGCCAGCCAGGCGGAAGGACCCCACCCCATACTCAATTGTTTGTATGCTTTGTAACTTCATGGTTATGTTAGTTCTTTTCCTGGAACATATTTGTCTAATTTCCTCATCTGGGTAGTATTTCACATATCACCTCCAGGAAGTTTTAACTAATCTGTCACACTGCAGGTTGAATGAGAAGTTCCCCCCCTTTTTTTTCTTCTATAGCTAGTCTTCAATAGCTAATAGAGAAATACTATGTTTTTATCTTATAGGCTGTGAGAATTTTGGGAATTAGGTTCATTCTTTTCTCCTTATTGTCTAGCACAGATGTGCAAAACAGTGGCAGAGTTACTGGTTATTTCTAGAAAGGAGAGATCAGTGGGGAATAGAGTACTAGGGAAGGCTGCATAGAAATTGTGACACTTAAAACTTCCTGTAATTCCTTGGTGGATATTGATGAATGTGTAAGCACCTTATTTTGGGCAGGGACAGCCTAAGACAGTAATGGATTTTTTTGGTGGTGTCTTTCTACAGGTTGATATGTCACACCTCTCCCCAGAGGAGCAATGGAGGTAAGTGTGACAGTGTGGGCCCCTCAGGCTGGGGACTATAGGGTAATCCAACTAATAGAGTTGTATATATATTCTTTTTGCTTCTTTGTGTGTGGGAGACAGTGACTCATGACCAGTAGGCTAGGTCTTTGCGATTTTTTTTTTCAGTACATGGGTCACTTCTGGGTAGCTTCCTTGGTCCTAGGAAGCAAATGCATAATTGTACCAAACTGTCCACCTAGGTTTAAATACTAGTTGTACCATTTCCTAGCTATGTGATTTTGACTTGTCTTAGTTTTTTTCATTTGTCAAGTGTGGATCAAAATAGTACCTGTACCTCATAGAATTGTGAGGATTAATATATGTGAAATTCTTAGAACAGCGTCTGGCATGTGGTAAGCTCCAATGTTACCTACTTTGCAGATGATTATCTTCCTTAACATTATCATCATTATACATGAAATAGGGGAGAGGGCTCTGATTGAGAAGATGGGAGATCTCAACTTGCTGGTAACTTGCTGTGTAACCAGAGTGGGCCAACAAATACATTATTGTCATGATTTCTAATTAGTAAAGGAGTTTCAGTGTGATTGCCCCACAAACTTCACAAGATGGCTGACCAGTGAGCTGAAGTCAACCAAATAAACCCTAATAATGAGAAAAAAACCTTTTAGATTAAAACTATTAATCTAATCTATATTAATTGTAAAAATATAGAATGGCAAAGATATTAATGCATATGACAAGCCCAACAAGATTTTAGATGACTTTAAGCTTAATATACACCAGTTATGTACCTCAGCTACTGAAATAATTCACATAATTTGGAAGATATTCATAGAAGTAATGTTACCAGCCTTAAGTTAGGGACAGTGCCTTTGTGCTCTGCTACACTGAGGCCACACTGGATGTTGTAGACACTACAGTATAAAAAGATCTTTGGCTAGATAATGTCTCGAAGAAGGCAACCAGGATTAATGGTCTTCACATTATGTTATATGAGTAGTATTTACAAGATCTAGAACTAAAAATAAAAAGAAATAAATATCTAGAACTAAAAAGGCCAGGAAAATGGTGATAGGAACAGGATAGTTTTTGGTTTTGTTTTTAAAAAATAAGATCATGGACAGTCTTTGAAGGGGCATCATTGGAAAAGAGGAGTGGATATGTCCTTTATTGGTCCAGAGTATAGGTTTAGGTCCTATACTCTGGAGCTATAAAAAGATAGATTTTTTATCATTATTAGAAACATCCTAACTAATAAAAGCATAATATTAAAATTAACCATTTCTTTGGGGTGCCCAAGCCACGCCCACCAGCCAATCAGAGTGACTGTATGCAAATTAGCCTAGCCAAGATGGCAGAGGCCACAGCCCTGGTGTACGTGGCTTCTCCGGGGCTTCGGCCTCCACCATCTTGGGAGCCTCCGTCCTGGGAAGGCATCCAGTGCGCTGAGCCGGCCGATGCCTTCCCAGGCGGAAGCCTCGGGGGCGGGACCAGCCGGCCGGCCCCCGAGGCTCCCTCCTGGGAGGCCGTGGGGTGGCCACCTGCCGCACCATCACTTCCCAAGGTGGAAGCCTCGGGGGGTGGGATCAGCCGGCTGGCCTCGAGGCTCCCTCCTGGGAGGCCATCGGGTGGCCAAGAGCACATGCAGGGAGGCCTGAAACCTCCCTGCATGTGCCACGGCCACCCAATCGCTTCCCAGGCGGATGGCCCAGAGGGTCAGTGGGAGCTGTGGCCAGCCTGAAAACTGCCCTCAGCCCCTCACCCAGGCTTGCCACAGCCCCTGGGTTGAGGGTTCCCACTGGGGAGCTTGGCCAGCCTGCAAACAGACATTGGCCCCTCACCCAGGGTGGTCAGGCACGCCAGCAGGTGGACATACCCAGAGGGGTCCCAGACTGCGAGAGGGCACAGGCCCGGCTAAGGGACAGCCCCCTCTCCCAGTGCACAAATTTTTGTGCACCGAGCCCCTAGTCTTTAATAATTATGTTATATTGAGAGGTAGAGAACCTCCTGCCTGCCTCTCTCTCTCTCTCTCTCTCTCTCTCTCTCTCTCTCTCTCTCTCTCTCTATATATATATATATATATATATATATATGTATGTATATGTATATATATATATGTGTATATATATATATTGTTGATTTCAGAGAGGAAGGAACAGAGAGAGAGAGAAGCATCAATGATGAGAGAGAATCACTGATTGGCTGCTTCCTGCACACCCCCTACTGGGGATTGAGCCCACAACCTGGGCATGTGCCCTTAATTGGAATTGAACCCAGGACCGTTCAGTCCAAAGACTGACACTCTATCCACTAAGGCAAACTAGCTAGGGCCCTCCTACCTCTTAAAGCATTGGAGTATTAGTCCTTCATAAGCACATATGAGTACCTACCACGTGTCAGACACTGCTGGTTCTAGAATAGATTACTTTAAGAGGCATATGTTCTTAAGCCAATGGAAGTATTTCATACAAAAGATATCAAAAATAATTTTTCCATTGAGTGGGAACTTGAAATAGATGTCTTCTTTGGTCTTTTCTAGATTCTTTCATTATTGTGCACATCCATTCAGTTATATACTGTCTGAGAACAAGAAATATATTTCTTATCTATAATTCCCCACAGTCCTAAGGTTTTTAAAGTGTTACTTGTCCTTTTAGTTTAGCTTATTCTCACAATAAACCTATGAGGGAGGTGGAAAAGATATGGACTCCTTAGGACAGACGAAGAAATTGTGATGTAGAGTTGTTAATTTTCTTGGTCAAGGCCACAACCTTAACCATTTGTATGTCATAAGTGTCTATAGACACAAGCGGCAGACCTTTTTAAATTAAATTAAAAATATTGTGGCAGTTAACTGGTTAAAATTTTTTACTCCTAACCTTATTATCTTTTTGTCAGATTCTCTCACCTAGGATAGTGTTTTATGTAGAGTGCACACTTAGGTGCTGTGGCTGGCTGCCTGACTGACATTTGGCTGTCCACTGAGTTTTAGCCCCTAACATTATATTATGAAAAATATTAAATGTCAGAAAACATGAAAGAAATGCACAGTGAACAACCTTACATTCACCACCTAGATTCTACAATTAACTTTTTGCTATATTTGCTTTATCATTTACCTATAATTCATCCCACTGGGTTCTTCTTGCCCTTGGGAACTCCATGAAGTACCATTTATGTTATCCTTTTCTTCCCTCCATAATATCCCTATACATGAAAACTTGTACAAAAGCTCCTAACCACAGGCTATATTTGTATTTTGTTTTCTGACTAAGTTCTTCCTTATTCGTTTCCCTTGGCTGACTCTGACCCAGAGTAATAGGAGTAACTATTCTTCCCTGTCCTTAGAGAAAGCTTTTTGCCTATATTGACCAAGGAAATAGTTTGTTGCCAATCCTTAGGACAAGAGAATGCCAGCCTTAGATTAAATAAGAGTTTCTTAAGTCCTTGAGGCTATTTCCCTGTGGATGCTGATGGCGAAGTCACTCTTGAATTAACATGAAGTCAAAGCAGTCTAGATTTTTCAGGCTGTAACTAGTTTTCAGGATCCCTGGTCCTGACAAGAGAGGGTAGGACAAATAAAGCAAAACTTTAACCCTAGAGTTAACACACATTTGCAGTGCTACTCCTTTATTGGTATCATAAATATCACTGACTAAGATTATGGGGCTTTGTGGCTATAATCTCTTTGGGTTATCTTTTCTTTTCAATTACAGAATTAAATAGGTCTGAAATGGGCAGTGACACAGGCTTCTGGGATCTCTTTCCTGCAACAGGAAAGGTGTTAGCTGTATCTACCATTGGAGGCAGGTAGCAGACCACCCACATTTAATCCAATAACTGAGCTTGGTTATTGGGGCCCGTAGAACCCCTATTCTATATCAGAATGCCTGTCCTCTAGGGCAGCGGTTGCCAACTGGTGGTCCATGGACCACTGGTGATCCATGAGGTCTGAAAGGTTGGTGACCGCTGGTTTAAGGCAACCTTTGGAGCAGCGGTTGCTGCTAGACTGCTGCTCTAGGGCATATGCATAGTACCCTACCGCTGCAAAATACAGGAGTGTTCTGAACTTTGGATGGGTAGAATATCTCTGGGAAGCACTACCTCTTTATCACCACACCAGCCCTAACCTGGCTAACCCCATCTGTTTGACTTTCAGGGTCGAGCATGCACGCATGCATGCCAAGCACCGTGGTCACGAAGCCATGCATGCCGAAATGGTCCTCATCCTCATTGCTACCTTGGTGGTGGCCCAGCTGCTCCTGGTGCAGTGGAAGCAGAGGCATCCTCGCTCCTACAATGTAAGCCATTTTGACTCTCCCTTCTTTGTCTGTCAGTAATCAAGAGATCCTTCTAAGTATTCTAGGGTCCAGCCTAAGCCAAGCTACACGTAGGCAGAGAATGGACAATAATAATGAACTTTATGTATGAATGGTGAATTGTGTATCGTGGGTGTGTATTTAAGGTGCAAGTGATTCAGAGGGTGAAAACAGGGCTAGAACCTGAGACTATTTTTATGGCCAGAAAAGGTAGACCCTTTCAAATATTTTGGGACATATTCATGAAGGAGATACTCATTAGGAACTATTGAAATAGAGGGAGAGAAGTGATCACTTGACTGGGAAGGTGGAGCCTCCAATAAATCTTACAGGTGGAATTTAGATTAATTTTTTTTAAAGGCAGTATGGAGGAAATAAGGAATAAAAACATAAAACATACAGAGAAATACTCATAAATGACAGAAGTAAATCCTTCCTTATCAGCAATTACTTTAAATGTAAATGGATTAAATTCTATTAAAAGATAGAGATTAGCAGATTATTAAAAAAAAAAACTACCATGAAAAAAACCCCACTATGATTAATTTATATATTGTTTATAAGAGATACACTTTACTTATTTATTTTATTTATTTACTTTTTTTGTTACTCCTCACCTGAGGATATTTTTTTCCATTGCTTTTTAGAGAGAGTGGGGAAGGGGAGGCAGGGTGTGGGGAGGAGAGAGAGAAACATTGACATAAAAGAGACACATTGACTGGTTGCTTCCCACAAGTGCCCTGACTAAGGCTGAGAATCAAACCTGTAACCCAGGTACGTGTCCTTGACTGGGAATCGAATCTGGGACCCCTTGGTGTGTGGGTTGATACTCTAACCACTGATCAATACCACTCAGGGCTATAAAAAATTCACTTTAGATACAAAGGCACAGAGATTGAAAGTAAGAGGATAAGAAAAGATATTCCATGTATGCCAACAAATTAGACAACCTAGAAGAAAATTGATGTATTCCTAGAAACATCATCTCTTAAGACTGAATCATGAAGAAACGGAAAATCTGAATATACTGATTACTAGTAAGGAGATTGAATCAGTAATAAAAAATCTCCCCGAAAAACAACAGTCCAGGACCAGACGATTTCACTGGTGAATTCTATCAAACATTCCAATAAGATTTTAGTAGCTATCCTCAACCTCTTTCAAAAACTTGAAGAGGAGGGAATGCTTCTAAACTCATTTTACGAAACCAGCATTACTCTGGTACCAAAACCAGACAAATATACTACAAAAAAATAAAATTATAGGCCAACATCATTGATGAACATAGATGCAGAAATCCTCAGCAAAATATTAGCAAATCTAGTTCAATAATACAGTAAAAAGATCATGCATTGTGATCAGGTGGGAGTTATTCCAGGGGTGCAGAGAGGGTCCAACATCCACAAATTAATCATTATGATATACCACATTAACAAAATGAAGGATAAAAATTATATCATCTCAATAGATGAAGAAAAAACTTCTGACAAAATTCAACATCTGTTTAAGATTTAATCTCTCAACAAAGTGGGCATAGAAAAAAAATACCTAGACAAAATAAAAGCCTTGTATGTCAGACCCACAGCAAACATCATATCAATGGTAAAAAGATGAAAACTTTTTTCTATGATCAGGAACAAGGCAAGAATGCCCAGTCTCACCACTTTTATTCAACATAGTATTGGAAGTCCTAGTCACCGTAGTTAGGCAAGAAAAAGAAATAAAAGCCCCAGCCGGTTTGGCTCGTAGGCTGAAGGAAGGGTCGCAGGTTCGGTTCTGGTCAAGGGCCCATACTTCGGTTGCAGGCTTGATCCGCGTGCGGGAGGCAATCAGTCAATGTGTCTCTCTCACATCGATGTTTCTCTGTCTCTCTCCCTTCCTTCAATTCTCTCTAACAATGGAAAAATATCATTGGGAGAAGATTAAAAAAAAAAATAATAAAAGGCATATAAATTGGAAAGAAAGAAATCTATCATTTTATATATTTAAATTATATATAGAAAACCCAAAAGACTCTGCCAAGGAAGTACTAGAACTAGTAAGTGAATTCAGTAATGTTAATAGGATACAAAAATCAATATACAGAAATCTGTGGTGTTTCTATATATTAACAAGTTCTCAGAAAGAGAAATTAATAATCCTATTCATAATTACATTGAAGAGAGTAAAATACCTAGGAATAAATTTAACTAAGGTGGTGAAAGACCTATACATTGAAAAGTACAAGACTGATTAAATAAATTGAGGTGAATGGAAAGATACTCTGATTATAGATTGGGAGAATTAATATTGTTAAAATGTCAGTATTACACAAAGCATCCCACAGATTCAGTGTAACCCCTAACAAAAGTCCAGTGACATTTTTTGCAGAACTAGAACAAAGAATTCTAAAATTTGTATGGAATTACAAAAGATCCTGAATAGCCAAAGCAATCTTGAGAAAGAACAATATTGAGAAAGAACAAAACAAAGAACAAATCACACTTACTGATTTCAAATTATACTACAAATCTGTAGTAATCAAAACAGTATTATATGGACATAAAAACAGACACTCAGATCAATGGAACAGAATTGAGAGCCCAAAATTAAACCCACACATATATGGACAATTAATTTCAACAAAGGAGCCAAGAACATACAGTGGAGAAAGGACACACACTTTAATAAATAGTGTTCGGAAAACGACTGCCACATGAAAAAAATAAAACTAGACCACTGTCGGATACCATGCAAAAAAATTAATTTAAAATGAATTGAAGACTTGAATATAAGACCTGATATTATAAAATTTCTAGAAAATAACATAGTGAGCTCCTTGATATTGGTCTAAGCAATGATTTTGTGGATGTGATTAAAAGGGATATATGTACTAATCTTTGTAAAGCTTTATGTAATAATAATTTTTAAAAAATTTAAAAAAAAAAGGCAAGGGAAACAAAAACAAAAATAAATGGGATTACTTCAAACTATAAACTTTCTGCATAGCAAAGGAAACCATCAGCCAAATGGAAAGGCACCCTAGTGAATGGTAGAAGATACTTGAAAATCTTACATCTGATATTCAAAATATATCAAAATCTCATACTACTCAGTAACTTAAAATCAAACAACCAATTAAAAAAATGGGCAGAGGATCTGATTAGACAGTTTTCCAACAAAGACATACAGATGGCCAATGGGCACATGAAAAGATATTCAACATCACTAGTTATGAGGCAAATGCAAATCAAAACCACAGAGAGCTATCACTTCATATGTGTTACATTGACCACTATAAAAAAGACAAGAAATAACAAGTGTGAGAGAGGATATGGACAGAAGGTAACCTGCCTGGCTGGTGTGGCTCGGTGATTGAGTATTGATCCAGGAACCAAGAGGTCACTGATTTGATTCCCAGTCAGGGCACATGCCCGGGTTGCAGGGCTCAATTCCCAGTTGTGGGGTGTGCAGGAAACAGCTGATTGATGATGTTTCTCTTTCTTTGATGTTTCTATCTCTCTATCCCTCTCCCTTCCTCTCTCTCTAAAAAAAAAAAAAAAAAAAAAAAAAAAAAAAAAATCAATAAAAACGTATTGGAAAGAGAGAGAGAGGGAGAAAAGGGAACTCTATTATACTATTAATAGGAATGTCAACTGGGTGCAGCCACTATAGAAAACAGTAAACAGATTCCTGAAAAAAAGAATAGAATTACAGTATGACCCAGCAATTCCACTTCTGGGTTTTATCTGAAGAATACAAAACACTGATTTGAAATGATATATACACCCCTATGTTCATTGCAGCATTATTTACAGTAGCTAAGATATAGAAACAATGTAAGTATCCATCCATGGATAAATAGATAAAGAAGTGGTACATATATACAATGGAATTCTATCTCTCTCTCTGAAAGCCAAGTGACCAGAACGATGGTTGCTATGATGTGCACTGTGTCGGCCAACCGGCCTGATTGGGGCCTTGATCAGGCCCCCTCCCCCAACCTCCTGTGGCCCCTCTCCCTCACTGGCCTTATCCTGATTGGCCCCGAATTCGTGCATGAATTCATGCACCAGGCCTCTAGTTTAGTCATAAAAAAGTGAAATTTTCCCATTTGAGACAGTGTGGATGGACCCTATGCTAAGTGATATAAGTCTGATAAGGAAAGATGAATACTATATGATTTCACTATATGTGGAATCTAAAAACAAACAAAATACAACAAAAACAAACTCTTAGATACAGAGAACAGACTGGTGGTTACTAAAGGGGAGGAGGTTTGGAGGTGGATGAAATGGTGAAGGGAGTCAACTCTAGGGTGATGCATGGTAACTAGATTTTTAGTAGTGATCACAATGAAGTGTATACAGACGTTGAAGCATAAAGTTGTACACCTGAAACTTATATAATGTTATATACTGATATTATATCAATAAAAAATAAAAAAGTATCCTTATCCCAAATAAATATATCCCACGCAAGTGAAAAGAGAGCTGTGTTGGTTCTAAATATCAGACAAAATAGACTTTAAATTTTAAAAAGGTAACCAATAATATGTTTTTATTTATTTATTTTTTTAAATTTATCTTTATTGTTCAGATTATTACAGTTGTTCCTCTTTTTTCCCCCATAGCTCCCCTCCTCCCAGTTCCCACCCCACCTTCTGTCCTTGCCCCCCCACTGTCCTCATCCATAGGTGTACGATTATTGTCCATTCTCTTCACACACCCACAACACCCTTAACCCCTGAAAATTGTCAGTCCACTCCCTTTCTATGCCTCTGAGTCTATTCTGTTCACCAGTTTATTCTGTTCATCAGATTTTTTATTCACTTGATTCTTAGATTCACTTGTTAATAGATATGCATTTGT
>PVJC01005658.1:0-43647 GCA_004026665.1 Murina feae
TAATAATAATAATTTCATGTCAGATCTGGGGAACGAGGTTCTTGAGGTCCTGCAATGTAGAAAAATTGTTTGACTAGCATTTCCTTGGCCAACGGGTTCTTCCCCAAATTTGACTACATAAATCCTTCCTGTTTCCCTTGCAATGCTCACAGACAGGCTGTCCCCCCAGAGTTCCTGGCACATGTGTGATCTCACATCACTGCTTCCTGGTGAGATTCCTCTTCTAGACATTGGGACAGAGACCGACCGCAGTTGTCATTTGGCCCAGACCTGACCCCTGAACTCCCTCAAGCTTTGTTTCTCCCGCAGGTGGAAGAGGCCCTGAGTGAAGTCGACTTTCAGCTCAAGGTGGACCTGCACTTCACGGACAGCGAGCAGCAGTGAGTGCCCTTGAACTTGTGAATCCTGGCACTGCATTCCCTCCCCCAGCCCTTCCCCACCTGGGGCAGCCTCATGGCTAGGAACCTCAGAACTTCTTCAGAAATGCCTTTCTCTGACTGACTTATTCGCTTAGCATAATACCTCCTAGATCCATCCATGCTGTCACCAAGGGTAAGATTTTGCTCTTTTTAATTTTTTAAAAATTTTCTAGAAAGTATGTTTGATGATTTCAGAGAGGAAGGGAAAGGGAGGGAGAGATAGGAACATCAGTGATGACAGAAAATCATTGATCGGCTGCCTCCTACACGCCCCACACTGGGGATTGAGCCCTCAACCCGGGCATGTGCCCTGACTAGGAATTGAACCATGACCTCCTGGTTCATAGGTCACTGCTCAACCACTGAGCCACGCCGGCTGGGCAGATTTTGCTTTTTCTTATGGCCGAGTAATAGTCCACTGTATACGTGCACCAGCTTTTTACTCCTCTCATCTACTGACTTGAGTGACTTCCATATCTTGGCTGCAGTGAACACTGGGGTGCATACATTCTTTCACTTGCTCCTTTTATTTTTTAAATATATTTTATTGGTTTTTTACAGAGAGGAAGGGAGAGGGATAGACAGTTAGAAACATCGATGAGAGAGAAACATTGATCAGCTGCCTTCTGCACACACCCCAACTGGGGATATGCCCACAACCAAGGTACATGCCCTTGACCAGACTCGAACCTGGACCTTTCAGTCCGCAGGGCGATGCTCTATCCACTGAGCCAAACCGATTAGGGCATCACTTGCTCCTTTTAATAAGCCAACATTTGGTCAACTCCTACTGTTTGCCATGGACTGTGCTAGATGTTGGGTATGAAGGTGAATTTGTCACACCTCCTGGTCTTAAGAGGTGGGATCTAGTGGAAAATGCAGACTCATAGAGGCAGCTCAGTGCTGGTGTCTGTCGGGAAATAAAGCCAGTGTGGATGGGGGACCAGGCGGGGTCCCCCTGAGACGAGCCTCGGACAGAGTCTGGCTGTCCTTCTCTCCTTGGCGGTGGGCTTGGAGGCAGTGACAGTGGAGCACTCCTCCCAGATCTGCCAGGAAACAGTGGGACATCCGTCTCCCTTCCTCCGAGCCTCAGTTTCCTCATCTGCCCATCACGGGAAAGACAGCTTCTACCAGACGGTCTTCGCAGGGGTTGAATGACTGAGGCATGGCGGCAGGTGGCCAGGGTGCAGCTGTCACGCAGATCAGCCTGGACGGAGGCAGCAAGGATGCCCTCACTCACCCGAGCCTCTCACTCGCCTTGCAGGCTGCTGGACGCGGCGGGGGCCCCTGTGATCAGCAGCCGGACGCTCGGCTTACACTTCCACCCCCGCCGAGGCCTGCACCACCAGGTGCCCATCATGTTCGACTATTTCCACCTGTCGGTGATCTCGGTGACCATCCACGCCGCCCTGGTGGCCCTGCAGCAGCCCCTGATCAGGTACGGTGCCTGGAGTCGGAGGTGCAGGGCGGGCACCTGCTGGTCACACCACCATGGAGGGGGCCTGAGGGACACGGAGGTGGCAGCATCGGTCAGCACTGACCAGAGATGCTCCTCCCAGGCTGCAGGTGGGGCACCCAGCTGCACTGCCAGGCAGGGAGCGGTGGGCGGGGCAGCTGAGGGCACCAGGAGCCCAGGGGGCACAGGCCCAGGTAGGATAACAGAGTACAGACCTAGCCCGAAGACTTGGCTACTACACCTGGCTCAGCTTTGCCTCAGTGGCCCTACTTGAGAAGTCACGTGAGGACCCTGAGCCTCCTGGTCTTCCTCTCTAGCAGGAGCGGGTCCTGTCCCTTGAGGTTTCGTCACTCACGGAGGGCAGTGGCCGGGCAGGGCTCTGATGCCTCCGCACTCGCAGGGGAGGAGCTCGATGGAAACGCTGGCCCGGGCTCCTCCTTGGGGGTAAAAATAGGCCTGGCTCCGCCCTCTCTCATCTGCAGGCAGGTTTCTGTTGGTTCCCTCACGGTGTCTGGGAACAGACAGCCCTTGAATGTCACGGGAAATGCCTGTCAAATAGGGCAAGCCCTGGTTTTTTAGAAAAGCCGTTTCCAAGGCGTTGGGTAAATCCAACCAGAAGAAAGCAGGTGTGAGATTAAAGCTCAGCCTAGAAAGACCCACCCTTCTGAGGCCAACAGAGGGAAGACCCAATTTCACGCTCGCGGGGACCATTGGGTGTCCATTGAGGGATTCAGATCCACTGGGTGCATCAAGACCATGCTTCCATCAGGTAGTGAGGCATTTTATAAAAATATATTTCTATTGATTTCAGAGAGGAAGGGAGAGGCAGAGAGAGAGAAGCAGTGATGATGAGAGGGAATCACTGATCAGCTACCTTCTGCATGACCCCATGCAGGGGATCGAGCCTGCACCCGGGGCAAGTGCCCTGACCAGGAATCGAACTCTGACTTCCTGGTTCTTAGGTCAATGCTCAACCACTGAGCCATGCCAACCCAGCAATGAGTTATTTTATTAATTTGTAGTCTGTCCCCCGAATATGCCACGTGTCTCCTTGCTCAAATATATGCTATATTTCTTCTGGAATATTCCTTCCCGGCAAGCTGGACACTTGCTTCAAATCTCAGAAGCAAATTAGCCTGAAGAGTCTGTTACCCTTCGTTAAATTTGTGGTGTCATCAGCAATAGCTATAGGACCACAATAATGACCGTGTTAGATTTTATTACCTTGGTGGTGTGGCCAGCAGTAGCTACCACCCTTTATGGAGTCGTTGCTATTTGTTAGCCACGGCACTTAAACCCTCACAAGAATCCCCAGAACAGAGGCCCCAGGATGTTTAAAGACTGTTCCCAGCTCTGGCTGGCATTGCTCGGTGGTTAGAGTGTCAGCCTGTGCTTTTTTGAACCAAAAGGTTGCAGGTTCAATTCCTGGTCAAGGGTACATGCCTTGGTTGCAGGTTCATTCCCAGCCTCAGTCGGGGTGCAGACAGGAGGCAACTGAGCAATGTGTCTCTCTCACAGAGATGTCTCTCTCTTTCTCCCCTCCTCCCCCCTCTCTCCCCCTCTATGAAAAAGCAATGGAAAAAATGTCCTCAGGTGAGGATTAACATAAGAAGAACCTACTCCCAGTCACAGAGCTGACAGGCGCTGCTGGGCTTGAACCCCGGCCGCCTGGGCACACTGGCTGCCTCTCAATGCTTGTCCACACTCTCTCCACACCCTCCCACCCAGTGTGGCTTACAAACTGCTCCCCACTCCCTGGCCTGAGCTCACCTCTCTCGTGTTTTGTCTGCACCTCTCTAGCCCAGTGGCTCCCAGCGGGGGGTGCATGCCCCACAGGGGGGAGGGCAGTGTGACTTTTAAGGGGAGCCATTCGAGAATGAGTTATTAACAATGAATTTTTTGCGTTTCTTATGGTTCTAGGGGCCTCATATACAGAATATAAATAAATATACATTGTGACATATTTGTACATCTCAGGTCTCTATTATGTTTTGAAACTGTATTTACTATCTCTTCATATCATTTTCATTTCATATTATTTTTTTAAAACAATTTCTTAGTGATTTTTTCTTCAGTACTTCAGCTGTCCTTTCATTCTTCATTTTTCCCTTTCACAGATGCCATGTTCTTTGGAAGCTTGTTTAAATCAAGTTAATGGCCTTTTCGGCTTCTTCCACATGACTAGGAGTCACTTTTTGAATAATAAGAATTCTGTCATGGGGTGGGCGGGGAGGCGGGCATCAGGATGTTAGAGACGCTCAGGTGGGGCACGGGCAGGAAAAGGCTGGGAACCACTGCTCTAGACCAAAGTGTGTTTACCATGAGGGCTGTGCCTTCATCACGTTGCTACCGTAACCCCACTCACAGTCCGGCACGTGGCAGGAGCCCAGTGAGTACCTGACTACATGAATGAAGCAGAAATACAATGCCAGTGTCATTTCCCCGCCAGCATTGCAAGCAGACACGGGTCTCTCGGATTAACACCTTGCAGGGTCCCACCTGGGCTCCATGATGTCATCTGAAGCTATTTATCCTCAGGGTCTCTTTGCCATCAGAGACTGGGAATCACCCTGTGAGAAGTCATGCCCATAAAACAGTCTTGACAATGGAAGACAATTGACCGTTCGGGTAATAAAAGAGATAGAAAGAGGCCATGAGAACACTTTGTCACTCTATCAATAGAGGGAAATCACAGGAGAAGGAGGTGGTCATGAATCCAAATCCCAGAAATCCAAGTGATTGCATCCGCTTCCGAATCCCCTTCAGTTCTGCCTGTGACGGTCGCCTTCATGCCCGTCAGCTGGTCTTCCTGTTGACTTGCCGAGCTGGGTGGGGCCTGCACAGTTGTCCATGGAACAGATGACAGCATCTCCAACTGGCATTGACCTCATGGACTTCATTGTCACAGCAGTCCGACAGCCATGATCTTACTAAGACCACCCCTTCTATAGGACTTGTCTTGTGGGCTCCCCAGCCACTCCCCCAAGGAACTGGTGGAATCATCTTTCTCTACATTCTCTTTCTCTCTCTTCACTTCTCTCCTCTTCAGTTTTACTCGTCCGGGAAGAGGCTCCTGGCTCGGAAAGGGCGCCCTGGACGCAGGTCCAGAGCAGTCCAGCCTTTCTCTGGAGAACCTGGTCTTCGGAGCTGGATACTGCAAGCCGACTTCCTCCGAGGTACATCAGCGTGGAGCTGGGCAGTGGCTTCGAGACAGCAAACTTTGCTTTGTGTGTGTGTATGTGTGTGTGTGTGGCGGGGCGAGGGGGGGGTTCTATCAAGTGCCAGCTGCTTCAGACATCCCACTTAGAGAGTCATTGCTCTGGGCGTCCCTCCCTGTCACCTGTCCCTCCATCCTTTGTTTTAATTGCTGCTACTTCCCTCAGACATATTCTAGCTGCCAGGCCTGGGGCAGACGTGAGGATCCGGTCTGCATGTGGCACCTCTTTGACCTGGTTCCTCAAAGGATGTGGTTCTATGGGGGCCATGGGACATGTTGTGTGGGGTTCCCCGAAGTGGCATGGGAGTGCCAAGGTGGCTGCCCTGTGAGAAACCTTAGGCCTGATGTGGGCGGCAGCTGGGGTCCCTGTGGCTCACTCAGCCCATCTGATTCTGTTGCATCCACGGAGGTCAAGGTTGACCCGGCCACATCTCTCCCTCTGAGCCGTGGTGATGGGAGAGAGAAAAATCTGGTCTCAGGCACCTGCCATTCTAAGTATGAAGTGGCTTGGGGGTGGGTGGGGGGTTCTTCACCTCTGTGGAAACTCAGGTTCCTCAACTCTAACATGGGGTAACTGTGTTTAGAGAGGGTTTCAGGAGTTCATATGTGACAAAACAGGACAGAAATAGACTCCTAGCAGGCATGTGACACGTATCCTTTTTAAACATTCTTCTTTCTTGGCTATTTTGGGGGATGTGTGTCAGAGAAGACACCTCGTTTTCACGCATATTTGTGGGCGCAGCTGTGAGCTTGCTCTGGGGCGCAGCTCCATGGGTGGCTTTCGGGACCCGATTGTCTTCTGTGCGTTGTTCATCTGGGCCCATCCAAGCCTGCAGGCTCAGCGCTGTACCCACTGCCTGCCCACCTGGCAGGGGCTGTGGGCAAAGAATGAAGCCCCCCCCCCCACTGCTTCCCTGGGGCTGTGTCTCCAAATCCCTAAGAAGTAGGTGCCTTAGGGAATCACACTGCAGCTTCACAGACTGCAGCCCCAGTTGGGCCAGGGAGCAGAGCTCCCCCCACGCCAGCTCCTGTGCGGAGGCCTTTGCACAGGGGCTGGTGGCAAGACCACGCACCGGAGGGGAGGGATGCTGTGCCGTGCATGTCCCTTTGTCCTCACCCCCTCCCACCCTCAGCCCCTTCTGACAGCTTCAGCTATAGGGCCAGAGGGAGGCTCATTCTCCTCTGCATCAGAAGCTGGCAGCTTTGCCTGGGCAATTATTTTCCCCTCCCCCTCCCAGCTTATCTGTCAAAAGGGCTGGGAATGCCTGCCTCCTGGGGTTGCTGAGATTAAATGAATAAGCTTATAAAAGCCTGAGCTTCCAGCCTGGCATAGCAGTGCTCCGGAAATCCCTGGGCTGGCATTATATTCCTTTTAGTTGATCCACATCAATAAACTGGATGATAATTAAATTGGATGTGACTCCAGGAGCCCCAGTGTGGTCTCGTGGGCAGGACACTCGATGAAGGGATAATGTAGTTCTGTTCTTGGCTTCAGCTCTAACCTGCTGTGTGACCCTGAGTCAGATGCTTGCCCCCTCTGAGTCTCAGTGTCCCAGGGAAGGAAGATTGGATGAGATCGCCCTGGAGGCCTCTGTGCTGTTTCACTGTGAAACCTCTGTTTGCATGAGAGACAGAGCATCCTCACAGAGTCGCTGGGTTCTGTGTGCAATCCAGTCAGCAGACTAGCGGATGGAGTGCACCTGGGCCCTGCGGCCCCTCCCTGCCTCTCTGCCCTGGGTCTCAGATCTGCACTGGCCCCAGGAGAGCAGAGCGGCAGGTGGGGGGCAGGAGAGAGGCCTGTGTTCCATCACCAGCCTCCCACACTGCCACGCCCTGTGCATCCCCGCCTCCCCCACCCTGCACCTCGCACAGGATGCTTCTTCCTCTGACACACAGCAGGAGCGCTCCCTGCGTCTTCGGGGCTCTTAACTGCTCTGAGCAAATGCAAGCCATGACGTGGGGATAGCTGTTCACTGAGCAGTTCAGACTTGGCAGGGGTCCCTGCAAAGAACAGTGTCACTCCCTGCTCTGGCCTCGCAGTGAGGAAATCCACATTTAAAGGGACTCGGCCCCTTCCTAGGCTTGGTCCTTGAGTCTAAGTCAGTGAGCCGTCTGGGACTCATTCTCCTTCCCCCAGTCAGTAAAGTAACAGCAATACTTGGGGTGTCAACAGGTGGGACAGTCACACACCGGTGATGAAAGCTGCTGGGGGCAGGTTCCAAGCTTGGCGATTCTAGAAGCCAGCGGAGAATTGGCTATTGTCACCTTCCCCCAAAAATATCAGCCTGTCCTCCCAATCTGCATCCTGTTTTCCCTGAAAAATGAGCAGAATCTTCCCAGCCCCACGCTGGCTGCCTCCAGTCTTGCGCATAATTGAATGTATTTGATAGTTCCGATCATCCTGAGAAATCACTTTACAAATATTGAAATAATAAGAGATCCGTCAGAGCGCCAGCGGTGTAACAGTACCTTCGGTTCCCATGGCAACCACGGGCTCGTGTTCGGCGGGTGGTTATTAACGGCTTTGGCCCGGGCTGCCTGTCGGGTTGGCTTGGCAAGTGCGCACCCGGGGGTTTATCATCACCTGCCGAGCGTGCCGCTCATTCCGATTTATGTCTGTTGTGAGGGTGTTAGAAATGGTTTTCACCTGCTTGTTTGGTTCTGTTTGATGTTTCAGAAGACATGGTGCCAGAGTTTGGTAAGCAGTTTCTTGGCTGTGTGGCTCAGTCTGTCCTCTGTGTGTGTGTGTTTTGGGGAGGCAGGTCACTGAACGAGTTCAAGGGGATCTCTGGGGTGTAGACTTGGTGGCTGTAGGGCACCTCAGGAAGCAAGAAATCCAGCACCCAGAAAGCAGAAAGGAGGAGGGATGCTCACTGAGCAGCGACTGTGCTGCCCACGGTGCTCACTCTTTGCAAGCACAGTGATCTCTTCCGAGTCTTCTAACGTCCACGGACTTTTTTAAGTAGGAGACCCATTCTACAGGTGAGCAGACTGAGAATCTGAGAGTCCAGGCATCCTTCCTAATGGTAGTTGTGTGAACCAAAACCCGAACCCAGTTCTAGATAACTCTGGAGTGATTGTTCCCTTGAGTGTATTTGCACTAATGTGAGCTCGCCCTACACTTGTTCTCATGGTTGATGTATTTAGAGCGGTTGGCGCGTGCCAATACAGAATTAATTTTCCTGCTCCTGTTTTTACTGGTCTCATTTCCTTTAGTACAGCTACAATTAGAAGTAATAGAAGTAGAAAGATTCCTCGTTTTGCTCATGTACACACAAAAGTTGCAATTTGCAAAGTAGTGTTAGAATCCAGGGTGACCCTGACACATAGTCCCTCATGTTTTTAAAATGTCTGTGTGGTGATTTTTATGAAACATACACCTGATTAAATTGGATAATAGAACTGGTTTTCCTTAAATCAGAGCCTTCCTTCAAATCAGACCATAAAAACAAAGACATTCATCAGAAAAGTGTGGGGTTCTGTGATGCTCTGAAAACTAGGTTTGCCTGTTCGGTGTGAGTAGTGGAATGTTCTTAACTAAACGTGAGCATTGCACACCATTTGGGGAGTAACTTTTAACGAAGAGCACATGGAAATGCAATAGGCGCAATGAAAGTGCTGACGCTGAATGTCTGAGCAGATGGGTTCAGCATTTTCACACGCGGAGTGTTCAGGAATTTCTTCCCGACAGTGGTCGCCTTGGCTGAGAGTCTGCTGCCTGCAGACCTGTGTGACCAGGCACAGCTGTGCAATGCCTGTGCATGTCATCTGAAAGCTCTGCAGCATCACCTCTTCCAGGAAGCCTGCCCTGCCCATCCTACCACACGTTCCTAGCATCCCAAGGCTTCTCCTAATAAGACGCCACATTTCACAACCGGGCATTTGTGTCCCAGTTCCTCCAACTAAAGAACCGTTTTCCTGCCCTAGCCGGAATGGCTCAGTGGAGAGAGCATCGGCTTGCGGACCAAAGGGTCCCGGATTTGATTCCAGTCAGGGGCACGTACCTCAGTTGCAGGCTCCTCCCTGGCCCGGGCCCTGGTTGGGGCGTGTGCAAGAGGCAACCAAATCAATGTGTTTCTCTCACATCAATATTTTTCTGTCTTTCCCTCTCCTTTTCACTTTCTCTAAAGGTTAATGGAAAAATATCCTTCGTGAGAATTTTAAAAGAAAAAAAAATCGTTTCCCCAAGCAGGGAGGGGGATGGGGGGAGAGGGCAGTGAGTATTAGTCTCTGAGGTTCCCATGTTCAGCAGACAGGAAGACCGCATTCAGAGCAGTTAGGACCATGGTGATGAATGGGATGGAGCTGGCCCTGTGCCTTGCTGGAGAATAGAGGGAAGCCCAGTGGGACTCCCAATCATACTTGCAGTCAAGTAGATCGATAGTGACAACGGATGCATTTACCCAAGATGCATCATTCACTGGCACTAAGGTAACTCACAGGAGGGTTTTGAATTATTCAGGGTTAATATGTCAACTTATCTAATTACTAGTGAGTTCTTGCTTTTAAAGGTTTAAATCGGCCCAGCTCTCAGGGATGTAGAAATGGAGCGATTCACTAAAGAAGATGCCATCGCATATGGAAGGGTTCATATGGAATTCCCACTGATGATAACCCTAAGGCTAATGGGCCAGTGCCTTTGTCCTGCTTAGGGGGAGTTTTCTTCTCTCTCTTTCTTGCCCAAAGAGGGCAGCGAAGGCCCTGTCCAATGGGCTGAAGCTGGTGAGGGTTGGGAGGAGGTGAACTTGACCCCCTGACCCCAGGTTATTCCTGTAATTGCAAGCCCACTGAATTTTTAGGGCACTCTGTTGCTTTGCTTCATGAAATGGAAGTCAGTAAAACTGACTTTGCAGTGGCATGGAGTCAGAAAAGTATATTTTAAAAATTGCTGCTTAAAACAGGCTCATACACAGAGAGGAGAGGAAACCACGTTGAGGAATCAGGAAGGAAAACAGTGAGCAACAATGATTGTCAGGCTGATTCTCAGCCACACAGTGTGTGCTTGTCCTCGGCTCCAGACCGAGCACTGAACTCTCAAAAGGGTGGTGAGGATGGACGCTGATGAGGGAGGACTTGCTCCTGAGGAGCGGTACGAAGGTGCCCTTGTGAGCAGGGAGCAGGGCCAGAAACGGGGGGGTCGGGGCTGCTTGAAGCAGGCAGACTAGGGACCCCTTCCCCCTGGAGCTGACAGCTTCATGAACCCACTGTCGACTTTTATTTCTGCTGAGTCACCGCTGATGGAGGCGCTGCGGGACTAAATGAATGCCTCAGTCAGGGCACACAGCCCCAGCCGGGCATCTGGCTGCTGCCGGCACGGCTTCCGGAGGCGCAGGCCACACACCGAGAGAGGCCTTTCCTTGCCAGCACTCAGAGGGCCGTGTGTCCGTCATCAGACACTTCGAGAGACCGTCTTTTGATCTGGGAAATGAAAATAGGAGATTGTATTATTTATTTTTTATCTTATTTTAATCCACCTGAGGATATTTTTCCATTCATTTTCTTTTAGAGAGAGGGAAAGACTGAGAGAAACATCGATGTGAGAGAAACACAACTGGTTGCCCCCTGTACATGCCCTTGACCAGAATCAAACCCAGGACCTTTTGATCCACAGGCTAACGCTGTATCCACTGAACCAAACGGGCTGGGGCTGGATTATTTATTATTTGGTCTGATAAGAAAGAACTCCAAGGCATGAGACGTGATCAAAGCAAGGAACAGAGAAATGTCCAGAGCATTTGCCAAATTGTGGGTACATGTGTGTGTGCTTTCAGGACACACCTGTACCTATGAAGTGCACATGCACCCATGTATGCACATAGGCATATGGACATATTCTAGAAGGATCCATAAGGAATTATTGGGTTCTGGGGAATGAGGCACTCTATGTTGTGTTTCCTCAGTAATATGGAGATGTTTACATATTTCTATTCATTTTGAAAATCAGAATTGACGATCCAATGAGATGAAGCAGATGGTAGGACTCTTTAGATGCCTCGTCAGCAGTGGGTTCCTCTTGCTCCAGAGGCCTGGGGAGTCTGACACGCACCTGCTCACATGCTCTGTTAGCTTTTCTACAGCCGTGCTGACGTCCGGTCTGAACCCACTGGGAGAGGGGGGATGGGACGGCGTGGGTCACCCATGCGCCTGTGAGCACAGACGTCCGAGAGATGGAAATTTTTGCTTATGACATGGGAATGTCTTTTAATTCCAGTCCCTGTGTGTGGAATGTGTCGTGTCACTTAGGTTCAAACCGGAAGGGACCTCAGAACGGGAAACCAGGTTTGCGCACGGCCCTGTGCGTTCACACGCGGAGCCTCACACAGATGCTCGCCCAACGCCGATGCCGTCATCTCCCACCTTCTTCCTAGTGCGTGTTTCTGTGTTCCTCCTTCTCAGCAGGGGCATTGCTCACCCCTTGCCGCGAGGGCCTTGCTGAGTTTCTCATCTCCCGGAAAGGGGGCCTCCCTCTGTCCCCATGGCCTCTCCTAGGAGCGTGGAGGAGAGGCTGTGCTGGGTGCATTCAGTCACGAGCCTGTGAGGCTGGTCACCTCCGTCCTCCCCCTCTGCTGTTAGTGTGACTGTTACTGTCACCATCTTCCTGTGAAGATGGGATGGGGAAGAGACTCAAACCTTTTTTTTAAATATATTTTACTGATTTTTTTACAGAGAAGAAGGGAGAGGGATAGACAGTTAGGAACATCCATGAGAGAGAAACATCGATCAGCTGCCTCCTGGGGATGTGCCCACAACCAGGGTACACGCCCTTGACTGGAATCCATCCTGGAACTGACCCTTCAGTCCGCAAGCGGACACTCTATCCACTGAGCCAAACTGGTCAGGGCGGGACTCAAACCTTCTGCACTTTCCTCAGGCCCAGGCCGTGCGACGGTCCTCAGCTTTGGTTTCTGTCCCAGCAGGGCAGCTTCTACGTGCCTTCGGAGAACTGCATGCAGCGCGCTCACAAGTGGCACCGGGGGCTGTGCCTGCTGCTCCTGCACGCCTACCGGGGGCTCCGCGCCTACTTCCTGCTCATCATGAGGGATGTCCCGGAGCTGCCACACATGGAGCTGGGTAAGGGCCAGACCCAAGGGACATGCATCCCACAGCCTTTGTCTGTCTACTGGGGCGCAAGAAGTCTGCACGCCTCAGCAAACCTCTGAGTAACGAGGCTACTCAGGTCGGTATTTCTGTTCTGTGCGTCATCCTAGGAGAGAATCTTAGATGTGCAAATGCAAGAAGAAAAGACACAAGCAACTCGAGAAGCATTCATTCACTCATTCGTTCACCCACTGAGCATTTACTGATCACATACTATGTACCTAACACTGTTGGGACATAATGTTAGTTTATAGCCTGGTCTTAATTAGGTGATAATTATGGCATTACAAATTATGACAGTGCACAAGAAATAAATATGTATATAAAGAAATAATAAGAAATAAATATAAATACACCCTTTAACATGGATGACCACAGAGACCTCAGTGGCCTCACAATGGTTTTCTGGGGATGAATTGCTTCCTGTCAATCAAGAGGTCCAATGTGGAGACCATTGGACCTCTTGATTGACAGATGGTGGAACTGAAGCTCAGAGAGGTCAAACAACAGCTCAGGGTCATACAGCAGCGTGTGGCCGCACCATGTCAGGAGTGCAGGGATCCTGCAATGACTCCCAGGGTAGGGTTCTGGCTTCATGCCACTCAGTCACAGTGGGTAGAATGCCAAGTTTCTGTTCAAAGTCCTCTAATGAGGCCCCTGTGCCCCTAGACTGTTCTGTGCGTCATCCTAGGAGAGAATCTTAGATGTGCAAATGCAAGAAGAAAAGACACAAGCAACTCGAGAAGCATTCATTCACTCATTCGTTCACCCACTGAGCATTTACTGATCACATACTATGTACCTAACATAGAAGCCGGGTCCTTAGCCTGGAGTTCAAAGTCAACAAGAGAAACCCGCTGGGTCCCTCAGCTTCTCTTGGCTCTGTGGCTCCACCTCACTGGACTTCCAGTCATCATCAGTGCAATGGAGATGCAAACCTGTGTCCTACATGTGTGACACATATGTGTGTGAGTGTGAGTGTGTACGCACACACATGTACCTGCAAAGGCAGAAGGTGGCGTCACTTTGAACTTGCACCAGGAGCCCTTGTTGGCCTTGTGGAGGTGACATCACAGGCTCCAAGTCAGGCTCATCCCCTTTGCCACCCGGAGCCAGAGGCAGCAGGGACGGATAGACGGAGAGTCCTCGGGCTTCGCGTTCCTTGCCGGGCTTCGTCCCTGCAGTGAGCAGTGGTGCGTGCCAGGGCACGCCCGTTTTATTGCGCGCTATCCTTTCTTTCCCCAGAGTCCCTCGCTGTTGAAGAAACGCTGAATCGGCTGTGCTTGGAGCTACAGGTAATAGGAGAGCCGTCCCCTCTGGTCTGAACAGCTGGGGTTATACTGGGCAGACATGGTTACTCACTTGGTAAAGAAATCAGAGCTGAGCCCAGCCGGCGTGGGTCAGTGGTTGAGCGTCATGGTTTGATTCCCGGTCAGGGCACATGCCCTGGTTGCAGGCTCCATCCCTGAAGTGGGGTGTACAGGAGGCAGCCGATCCATGGTTCTCTCTCATCATTGATGCTTCTGTCTCTCTCTACTTCTTCCTTCCCCTCTGAAAACAGTAAAGAAACACACACACACACACACACACACACACACACACAATGGGGAGGTTGAAAAGATGCCAGGGAGGAGACTGCAGTCGCTTCCTGGAGGAGGGGCCTTCACTTCCGCCACTCTGCCCCCTCAGATGCTGAACAACCCGGAGAAGATAGCCGAGCAGATAAGTAAGGACCTCGCCTGGCTGGCCTCCCACCTGATGGCCCTGTGGACCCAGTTCCTAGACACGGTGACACTGCACGCCCACGTGACCGCTTACCTCACGCAGGAGCACCACACCCTGCGGGTGAGGGGCCACAGCAGCTGGTCGATGGGGCAGAATGTGAATTGGGGTTGACTCTGCCGATGGCGGGCGGGGCAGGGGTAGACCCACCCCCTGCACAGGATGAGATGCCCTTGAACTTAGCCTCTCACACCTTGGCTGTGCCTTTGTGACATACCGCCCTTGGCTGCCGGACCAGAGCAAAGTCCCTCGCAAGGGGTGTCACACGTGTTCTGAAAAGCACTTTAAGATGTCAGACACCCTTCTTGGCATATTTTTGTGCTGCGAGCTTGGATGCGCCGTCTCCTCGCGCACAGCGGGAGCACCCAGTGGCTGAGTCTGCAGAGGCCCGGGGACACCGTGCGTGACTGGCTGTGCACCTTCTGTTTCGCCTGCATGCATTTATGGTTCCCGTGTTCACATGGCTTATACTCTAGTCGAAGAAATAAGCCCCAAGTAGAAAAATGACAGAAAGCGATGTAAGAACAGCTTCCTAAACGTACGTTCAACTCTGTCCGTAAGCCACGCTGGGGCGAGAGCTGTGAGTGACAGAGGCTCCTCTGGGGGGAGAGAAAGATTGTTCCAGAACTTGGGGGGTGGGCTCAGAGCCTCCCTTTAGGGCTGACCTCCCGGGACCTCAGTGTCCTTAGAAACACCAGGGGGTACCTGCCCATGAGTGGGACGGTTCACGTGACTCTCCTTCTCAGGTGCGGAGGTTCTCTGAGGCCTTCTTCTACATGGAGCACCACAAGCTCGCGGTCCTGACCTTCCAGGAGAACCTGTGAGTAGCCCTCCCGCCCACGCCACACCCTAGGAGTTGGCACTCAAGACAGCGTTGTTCAGTGTGCCGCCGCCCTTCGCCTTGGCCGCCAGCCCTGTGGGAGCAGGGTCTTCCTGCCTCTGCCCTCCGGGCTGTGTGCTCTGTGCAGCGGGAAGCAGGCGAACCACAGAGGCAAGGCTGGCGGGGCAGGGTCCCAGCCCTGCCTCCTGGTGCTGGGTGTCATTATGGTTCTGCAGACAGGGCTCCCAGGCCCCTGAAGGCACCTGCGGCGAGTGCTCTGCAAAAAGCAGTTAGAAGTGATGGTGTGGCTGTGACCACGAGTATGAGTCTGTGAGACAAGACCCAGGGACTTTGCCGAGGCTGTGAAATGCCTTTAGCGTAAGATTTGAGACAGAACTCCCTCATGGAGGGGACTGATGGATGTTTAAGTTCCCCTTTCTTCAAAATTAAAGAAAAAATTAAGACCTACTCAGAAAAGTCAGAGGGTCGACAGGTGGAGTCCTCCCCTCCCCGGGTTCCCTGCTAAGCAGAACAGGGTCCTCCAAGACGTGTTGGCCTTGGCCACACAAGTCCCACGAGGGCCTTGGGGACGGGGAGGAGAGGGCGGCAGACAGACAGCGAGGTCCGAGTGCGCCGAACATTCCCGAAGGTTTTCCCGGGAGAAGGGGGCGGGCGGCGAGTTGAGCGCCTGTAACTCTGGATGCTCCCCCGGCCGTGCCCCCAGGGTGCAGTCCCACAGCCAGCTGTCCCAGGACCTGCGGAGCTCGGAGTACCTGAGCACCATGCCCCCGCTGCCCGCCGAGTGCCTGGACATCGACGGCGATGGCAGCACCCTGCCCGTCATCTTCGAGGACAGATACGTGGACTGCCCCGCGCCAGGTGCGTCTTGCTTTTGGAGACTCAGGAGCAGCGCTTACCAGTGGGCCCTTGTCCATCGCCCCTTTCACTCCGGCGGCAGTGGGACCGGGCGAGGGACGGAGTTTCTTAAGCCCTAGTCAGTGTGGCTCAGTGACTAGCACGTCAGCCTGAGGACTGAAGGGCCCCGGCTCCATTTCAGTCAAGGGCATGTTGCAGGCTCGGTCCCTGGCCCGGCCAGTGCGTGCTGGAGGCAGCCAGCCTCTGTGTCGCTCACGTATCGATGTTCCAGAGCGGCTGCAAGCTGAGATTGGTAGCAAGTTTGAAAAGGCAGGTGACTTCCAGGGCAGTGCAGCCTCTGGAAGGAGGATGCATTTGGCTCTCAGGTGAACTCTGCCACCTAGTGTCCGCACCGTGTATGACGGCTGAAATGCGGCTCTCTGGGTGACTGACTCTACGTCCACTCTGTGTGAAACCCTCTGCTACTCTCATGGTTCCTCCGTCTTAGAAGTGAAAGCAGAAGGTTGCTCTCTGGGCAGCATTGGGCTTCCTCGCTGGCCTCCCTAAGTCCCATCTCAACTGTCCTGGATAAATCTGATAAACCTTTCCTTCTGCTCCAAGGACCCACCAATCACCTGCCTGTACTAGGAAGCCCAGACGCCACATTTATATGGGGCGCTCAGGTGCATCCATCCGACCATCTACCTCGCCCCCATCCCCTCTGGTCACTCTTGCTCCATCCACATGGGATTACGCGAGGCCTGACCAGACCGTGCGCCCAGACGCCTGGGCCTGTGCCCACGCGGCTGCTTTCCTGGCATGACTCATCTCCTTCCCGCAAGACGGTGGATTCACAATCTGCAGGGTACAGCCCCCATTGCCTTTGGCAGGAGACCCAGCCACCGTTGCTGCATATGTTTCTCAATATATTTTTTAATACATTTTTATTGATGTCAGAGAGGAATGGAGGGAGGGAGGGAGGGAGAGAGAGAGAGAGAGAGAGAGAGAGAGGCATCAATGATGAGAGAGAATCACTAACTCCTTCATGCCTCCTACTGGGGGTCAAACTCCCAACTTGTGCATGTGCCCTGACTGCTGGGGATCCAACCATGACCTCCTGGTTCATAGGTTGATGCTCAACCACTGAGCCACACCACCCAGGCCTTACCATTTCTTAAAAGCAGAGACTGGCTCACTACTATAACGCATCCTCACTTTCCCTCTCCCTAAGCCATGGCCAAGTATAGGGCTTTGCCTGTAGGACATGTGGGCGCACCATGTGTGGGACTCAGTGAGGATGAAGGTGCATTGTTTCCAATCCAATGCAACCAGTTCCGGAGACTCATTGCCTCGGCTCAGCTGCATCTTGGTTCTCTTCAAGGCATTTTATGAATGTGATTCTATGACCACATGGCAGCCATGGTGCTAGCCTTGGGGTGTAGACATTCCTAAAACATAGGCTGTTCTCTCCAATGGGAACAAGAAATGCACCATGGGTTATAGTGTGGTGGTAGGCTTGTTACATTACATGTGGGTTATCGCATGGGGTAGGCATGTTACATTACATGTGGGTTATCGCATGGGGTAGGCGTGTTACATTACATTTGGGTTATCGCATGGAGGTAGGCATGTATTGTAATGTGTGCAGAGGGGATGCGGAGGGTACACAATGAGGACGTCTAACTTGCTGTGGCTGTGGGACAGCTCCCGGGGGGAGGGAAATTAGCTTAGCCTCTCAAGATGCAAAGAATGTGTCCAGGGAAGCAAGAGGCCCATTTCCCTATGATCTTCGTCCCAATAGTGGACCCAACCATGCATTTCACATCAGAGTCCCATGCAGTTCTCATGGAAGTGTCTTAGCGGTTTACTCCATGTTAATGTTCGATGGTGTTTATAATCCTTTAACGTCTATTAAAACCATAAGGAGGATTTAAGCTTTTAAAAGAAAATAGAAGACCAGCTCTGCTCAGCCCACCTTCCCCCATCAGAAGCTGGCATGGTGTCGCCTGGCACAGCCCCACCCACCTAACCTCAGGGTTGGCCTTCCTGGCACTGCCAGCCCCGTCTGGCGCCATCCCTTTGGCATAAACTGTCAAAGGACTCACCACCAGTCACCTGGTTACCATGAGTATCGGGGCCCCTGAAACAGACATTCCCGTTGCTTGGGAAATGCTGCAAACTCCGAGGTTACCTCCCAGGACCAGGCACAAAGTCCAGCCTAATTTCTCCTGATACAGTCAGGCATTTGGATACGTTGTGAGCACAGATTCCTGAGTTACGGTGTGCTGCTGCTGCTGCTGCTGCTGCTGCTTTCTTTTTATAGGGCAGAGTTTGAGTATTTACCCTAATTTCAATGTTCCAGCCACAAGTCCTGCCAAAATGAGTCTAAAAGACAGAGAAGAGGACCTTCTTGTAAACAGAAAATCATCTTTTCGGGAAAACCTCATCCTGCCCACCTCGAAACCACCCCAAATGGACTGTGATGAAGAGGTGCTTCATGGGCTGGCGTCAGAGGAGGAGGCGGGCACCCCAAATCCTGCGGATGTGCTTTCCGAGTCTCAGGTGTATCTGACGATTGGGGAGTCCCCGGACAGAGCAGCTGCGCCTGCAGGTGAAGGTCGCACTGGCCAGAGGGCTGATGTTGGGATGGATTCGCTGGCAGATGACGACCTGCCTGAAGGGAGTCCAGGCCCAGAGGATGGCTGGGGCCCGACGCTGGCCTACCTTGAGGTCAAGTCCAGCAATAAGCACCTAGGCCAAGCCAAACCCACAGTGGCTATGAGTGACCAGCACGGGGGTGGGCACTTCCGCGAGAACCATGAACTGGACAGCACTCTGCCAAGCAAAGCGCTGGCAGGTGGGGGTCGTCAACCTGCCGTCTCCTGGGAGAAAACCCTGCTCCAGGAGTCAAGGGCTCCTGGGAAGGGAGCTGACCAGGAGGCTAAGACGCTGCTGCTAAGTCTGAAGCCCTTCCCCAGGGAGACTTGTGGGCCACTGAGCTCTGCTCTAAGGGATCCCCCCGAGGCCAGGGCTCCTCCAAGGGACCCTCCCCCAGAGGAGCAGGAAGACGGTTCCGTGCTGTCCAGGGTCATCAAGAGATCTTCCTCCCTCATCTCGGATTCGGGCATTGAGAGTGAGCTGAGCTCCGTGGCCTGGTCTGAGGCCCGGGGCCAGGCCCTGGAGGTGCCCAGTGACCGGGAAGTGTCGCACCCGCTGCTTCGAAGACACGCCCCACATAGGAACTCCCTGGAGGGCGGGCACACAGAGAGCAGCCTGAGCTTGCCCAGCGGGATCCAGGCGTCCCTCACCTCCATTAGCTCACTGCCCTTCGAGGAAGAGGAGCGGGAGCTGGCGCTGCTCACCAAGCTAACCACGTCGGCGTCGGCGCCCCAGATCAGCAGCCCAGAGGAGGCTGCTGAAGACGCGGCTGCTGTGCGGCCAGACGCAGGTCCTGCTGAAACTCGGGGCCAGCTGGTCAGTAGCACAGAAGCCCCAGGACACGGCCATCCATCCCCAGGGGGATCTAGCCTCCAGGACAACGGGGCTGGCCCTTCCCTTGTGGAGGTGGCTCCAGATACTGACCAGCAAGGCGTGGGTTACCTTGACATCCCCCAGGATAAAGGGGCTCATGCTGACCCTCCAGGACCCCGCAGACTTGATGGCAGGACTGAGAACCCTCCAGGAGTTGGAACCAAAGGTGTTCACTTAGAAATACCAGGAGGCACAGCTCGGGCAAGCCCTAGGGACAGAGCTTTTCCTGGAGTACAGACAGAGGTCCCAAAGCGCATGCCTGCAGACAGCGTGGAGGGTAGCGCATGGTCTCACGGCGGCAGGTCGGATGTGGCGAGCCTCCCTGACCACGAGATGCCCGCACTGAGTCGCCCGCCAGCTGTGGATGCCGCGGACCTGGCATCAACAGGCCAGCGGAGGGGCTTCCCTCGCATCGTTGAGGATGCAGCATTTGGGAGAGGAGCTCACACCGTGGACCAGGGACACCAGGCAGGCGCCCCGTGCCCCGCTGTGACTCACTCCGTTCACTCCCAAACCCTGGGATCCCAGGAGCCCAGGCCGGGCACTTCGGCCACGGGTTCCCCTCTCGGCCCCGCAGAGGCCTTCTCTCCCGACAGCCTGAAAGCTGTGGAGGTCGTCAGCCTGTCTGTGTCCTGCACTGCCACGTGTCTCCCATTCTCGTCGGTGCCCAAGGAGACGCCTGCCAGGGCTGGGTTCCCTTCCAGGCAGACCCCCCTCCCCGTCACGCACCAGCCTCTGGGGGCCTTCGGGGCTGTTCCTGCCCATCCGAGTGCGCTGGAGGAAGACGTCGGCGGCGAGAGGATGTTCAGGTAAGCCAGCTGGCGTCTCACCTGTGCCCGCACCATCTTGTAGATGCTACCATCTCCTCCTCAGTTTCCTGTGTGCTCTTCCCAAATTGGATCTGTCATTTCCTCATTTAAATAAAGTCATGTATCCATATGCTGCACGTCAGAAATGTAGAATAGTATAAAGAAGTGCAAACTGTCCATTGCTCACATATAGCCCCTAGGTAAGTTCTCCCACACGCTTTTCTATCTGCATCTATATCTACATATTTTTATGCAAAAAAAAGTCAGGATAATTCTGTACAAACTAAGGTTTTTCTGCCTGTTGATACGTCTGTTTTTATGTGAGCGTTTAATGTTTAAACAACACCCCGTTGTATGAATGTGCTATCATTTATCAACAAACTCCTTGAGAGATGGGCATCTAGTGTGCTTTTCAGTGTTTATTATGATGGTCACCTCTCTCTCATGATTGGCATCGCCCCTCTACATATTTTGAATGGGTGGTCCTTTAACCCTTCGGGGAGTAGGATGACTTTCTCAGCTTGGCCTCCCGAGCCCCTTTTGTGCGGTTCCTAAGTTGATCATTTCTGTTGCAACGTCCAGATCCATCCCTCAGCCATCTGTGGGTTTGTGTCCCCGTGGCCGCCTCATCTACGACTCCGTGTTAGACTAAGTATCAAAACACCTTTCTTTTGCAAAGTGCTGAGGAGTTACCTACTCGTGATATTTCCAGAAGAAAGTGCACAGGCAGGCAGACTTCGGGTCGCTGTTTCATAAAGATGGTTAAATGTCTATTATGTGCCCATGTCATCAATTTAACAAACACATGGCAGGCGCTCTCTCCAGTGCGTGGCCAGGGTAGCCCTGGCTGTGATTGTGCTCTCAGCGTCACAGGGAGGCAGGGAGGTGAGAGAAGGAATTGAGGGCAGGTGGGTAAATGGATGGTTTGTGGGCACATCACTGAGCCAGGCTGGGGACGCTGAGCACGAATAGAGGAGGTGGCCAGGAGAAGCTTTTGGAAGGTGACACCCAGCTTAGGCTGATGATGATAGTGATGATGATGATAATGTGGCTAGTAATAGAGACATTTATTCTTCTTAATCCATTTCAAGTGTGTTCTAAGCAGTTTGCATAGATCATATCACGTCATACACAAGCCAACTTTACTAATTAGATAGTGATGTCATTCCCTTTGGACACATGAAGAACTGGAATGCAAAGGGGTTAAGTGATTGGACCACAGCCAGTAAAGGTCAAAACCGAGATCTGACCTTGGCAGTGTGGCTCCTGAGTCTGAGCTCCTAACCACCACCTTGTCAGTTAACTACGCAAAGGACCCAGTAACCAGGGGGAGAGGCATTGCAGGCAGGCAGACCGGAGTGTGCAAGGGCACGGAGACCAAGCACCATCACTCATGCAGGGAATTGTAAGAAATGTGTTTGTTTGGGAGACTGGAGGATGGTGCTGGAGAAGCAGGTGGAAGCCCAGCCATGGAGCCTTGTGGGCAGGGCCAAGAAGCGTTCACTCTGACAGGTCGCTGTAAAGATTGTGTGGCTCCTGGGAGCTGGGCGGAACCTTACACGTCCTGCTCAGTGCAGGGACCGCATAGAAATGTGCAGAACCCAACGAAGGTAGCCTTTGGTTTTCCTGGGGAACTTTCCTGCCTCCTTGTTCAGAACAAAGCTCCCCTTACTGGCATCCCCCTGAGGCCGCACATCCAGCCTCTGCCACTCTGCAGATTCTTCCCTGTAGATGCTCATCACTCCTGCATCCTAGTCAACTCATCTCCCGCTCAACGGGCCATGCAGGGCGCGGCATGCGATTAATTAGTATATTCTCCAGTTTCTATCAGGCCAAAGAGAAATTTAAAAAAGAACTGAAGATTGATGGATTTCTGTACAGTGACTTATCTGTACTAGCTTCTGACATGCCGTATTTCCCACCAGAGGAAGAGGAGGAGAACTTGGAGGACGGGATTCACCTGGTAGTCTGTGTCCATGGCCTGGATGGTGAGTTCCAAAGAAGCTGCCTGACATGCAAACTTGTTGAGAAAATGAAGTACAAAAATGAGTGAGTGACTGGAATAAAGGAATGAGTGGATAAATGGAATGAAGGCAGGAATGGATAAGTGGAATGAAGGAGTGTACGATGAATGGAATGAATGGAGTAAATGAATGGATAAATGGGATGAATGAATGAATGGAGTAAATGAATGGATAAATGGGATGAAGGAAAGGGTAAGTGGAAGGAAGGAATGGGGAAATGGAGTAAAAGGAAGGAATGGAGTGTGTTCTTTGCTCCCCCATGATCAGCAGTGGTCTCATTTCCTGCCCCCGACTGTCCCTATGCAGCAGGTGGCGTCTGTGACCCTTACACCTTCATGATTGTCTCCAAAGGCGACTGCTACTCTAGTGTAGATAACTACACCCTGCCTGGCCCATTTGGGGGCCTCTCTGACTACCTGTTACTGGCAGAACTAGACAAGCTTTGTGTCAAGTAAGACACTTAAGAGGGGACTTGTAGGTGGCACGTTGTGTCATGTCAGCTGTTGAGTAGTGTCACTCACAGAAAGCCCTGAGTGAACAAAACCGGCTGTGGAAGAAGGGGAGCAGTGTGCCTCCCACGGGTCCTGTGGGGAATGTCCACAGCCATGTGTCTGTGGGGCAGGGAGAAATGCCCTGGAGGGGGCCTTCTGAAAGGCCCTGACGTGTGGGGGAGGGGAGTGTGGACTTGTTTCAGTTGTTTATATCGTCTGCTCAGCAAAGCACCGTGGTCCGTGTAGGAACGGGAGGAGACGGAGAGCTAAGTCCCTGTGCGTCCACTTTCGTGTTACGAACTTTGGGTGGGTTTGTCCATCATTTCAGGGAACAGTGCAGACCTCCGGCTGGTAAAGACCTTCATAGAACTGGGGCTCCCTGGAGGCAAACTGGACTTCCTGATGTCTGAGAAGAATCAGGTATGAGGACACAAACCTCAGAGTGGGGGGCTCCCCGAGGCAGGCCTCACATGAGCCCCTGAAAGTCACCAGACAGTTTATGGACTCGCTGATAAGAGGGGGCTTTGCTGAAGAACATAGGCAGGTGCTTATGGTCCGAGAGAAAGGACTTGTTTCTCCTTCGGGAGTGCAAGGAGAGAGGAAGAAGTGGGGGCATGGGAGTCGGGTGCCTGGGGCCTTCTGGGCATCAGGGTGGGTGACAGCTCGGAGCATCCATGCCTTGGGTGTCTGTGGGTCCTCCCTGGGGGCTGTCCCTGTCCCTGGTGTCTGTATTTCCTCCTCTGACACGGAACAGCGATCCCCGGGGACTGCATTTGCTGTTTCCACCTCGTCCCTTCCTCCTTGTCCGTCACCCCCTAACTGAGGAGACTCCGGTGTCCCCGAGTCTCCACTGGGGTCCCAATCTGTGAGCCCTCCATGTGGAATTCCAGCCCATGACCCCAGCATCAGGCTGAGGCCCGCTCCCAGCATGCACCATGGAGTGGATGGAGAAGCCCGACCTTGCTGGGCCCGCCCACCCACGTCCTCTCCTCTTCCAGATGGACACGTTTGCCGACTTTGACACCATGACGGACCGGCTGCTGGATGAGATCATCCAGCACATCCAGCTGTACAGCCTCTCCATCGCCCGGATCAGGTGAGGAAGCACGCGGGAGCAGGCCGGAGAAGGCGGGTGCCTCTGGGTGTTTGCTGTGCACAAGGTCCACACGATGCCTGCTGTACACCCCTGGGGTGAGCTGACTGAGACTTCAATGGCGTAGACGGCCAGGCTGTGTGCTCAGTGGTTGAGCATCGACCTGTGACCCAGGAGGTCACGGTTCGATTCCCGATCAGGGCACAGGCCCGGGTTGCAGGCTCCATCCCCAGTGTGGGGCGTGCAGGAGGCAGCTGATTGATGATTTGCTCTCATCATTGATGTTTCTCTCTGTGTGTGTGTCTCTTCCTCCCTCTCCTCCTCTGAAATCAATAAAAATTTATTTTAAAAAGCTTTAAAAAATAGTAATGGTGTAGACAGCATTGAGAGCGGAGGTGACACACCACGTCCCCCACAGTGTGTGCGGGAGAAGAAACGTTGGTAGCTCCGTTGGAAGAGACTTGGACTTGGTCAGATATTCCTGAGTTTGAATGTTGGTTCTCCTAACGCCCAGGAGCCTGACTCCCGACTCCACCACGTAACCTCTTCACGCGTTTCTGTCCCTGCGCCTCTCTGTGGAGCGGGGCCAGCGCTGAGCTGAGGTGGGCAGAGCTGTGCGTGTCCCCTGCCAGGAAGGGGTGTCAGTCTGTGAGCAGTCATGTGCCGCCTCCGTAGCAGATGACTTACTCTAAGCCTCACACCAGGAAGGGCATAGCTAACACCTGCCCTTGGGGTGTGGGGTAGAGTGTCGACCTCGAAGTGAATCACCCCATTTAGTCCTCAGGTAAAGGCTCAGGCCCTCCTCCTCCCACAAGTGGGGGTACAGAGGCCTCCAGGGGTCAGGGGTAATCACAAGGGCATGCTGGGAAGAGGGCAGAGGTGTCCCTCTCATGTGACGGGTTCCCATATCTGTTGTTGTTGTTATTTATTTATGTTTAATCCTCACCTGGATATGTTTCCATTGATTTTGAGAGAGAGCGGAAGAGAGCGGGGAAATACAAAGAGAGACATTGATGTGAGAGAAACACATCCATTGGGTGCTTCCTGCATGGGCCTTAACCAGGGCCAAGGCCAGGGAGGAGTCTGCAACCAAAGCACGTGCCCTTGATCGGAATCAAATCCAGGACCCTTTGATCCGCAAGCCGACACTCTTATCTACTGAGCCAAACCTGCTAGAGCCATAGGAATTATTCAATTTGAAAATAATGCTGTGTTGGGTCCGTGGTCTGTGGGAACAGGACTGGAGCATGTAGGAGGGGTGTCCACCCATGTGGGCAGGGAGCAGGTGCTGCCGAGTGCCTAGTGGGGGAGTGAATGATGAATGAATGACAGGGGAGAGGGGCCTCATGGGAGGTGGGATTGCATTCTTTGGATGACCAGGGCGATTCAGTGCTCAGAAAGGACACCCAGGTGGATGAGAGAAGACAGGGCCGGGACCGGGGGCTGGACAAGATGCCCACACATCTCTCTGGACCACACTGGGCACACGAGGGTCCACTCACAAAGACCTGCTGGAGCTCGCCCTGGCCAGAGTTTGGACACCTGATGGGGATGGATTAGTGCCCCAACTCGGTGGGAGGTGCAAGGCGCTGACCCTGACGCTCCCTGTGCAGGACCCTAAGGTGAGGAACCTGCAGTCTCACTTGCTGACCCGATTTCTCTCCAATCAGCTTCATCGGCCATTCTCTGGGCAACATCATCATCCGCTCGGTCCTCACGAGGCCCAGGTTCCGCTATTACCTCAGCAAGCTGCACACCTTCCTGTCGCTGTCTGGGCCGCACCTGGGGACCCTGTACAACAACAGCACCCTGGTCAGTACAGGTGAGACTCTCCCACGCCGGGCAGTGCCCAGAGTTCATCCGGGGCAGAGGGGAGGGAGGGGAGGCTAGAGGCAAATACTGCCCTTTAAAAAAAAATTTTTTTTTTTTTACTGATTTCAGAGAGGAAGGGAGAGGGAGAGAGAGGTAGAAACATCAATGATGAGAGAGAATCCCTGATCAGCTGCCTCCTGCACATCCTACACTGGGATGGAGCCTGAAACCAGGGCGTGTGCCCTGACTGGCAATCAAACTGTGACCTCCTGGTTCACAGGTTGATGTTCAGTTACTGAACCAGGCTGGTTGGGCCAGACGCTGTTCTTGATGGAACCTGTGAGTTTGGAGCCTCCTCTAGCATGGACAGTGGAGAGAGAGCCGGCCTGAGAAAGGCAGCCTTTGCTCTGTGTTGGGTGAGGTTGGACTGGGTGGACCCAGGACCTCTTCTGCTCCCTGTTTTCTGGGAACAAGGAGGGGATGTCCCTGGGGTGCCAGCTGGAAAAGGTTCAAGAAGCCGATGGTGAAGAGGAGAGAGCGTGGGAGTCTCAGTCCATTGGAGCTGCTGTTGTGGTCACCATTGACGGGGGCTGGTCACCAGCAGTCGCTGATGCCTCACAGAGCTGGAGGCCGGGAGTCAAGGTCTAGGCATCCCAGCTTCACTGTCTGGTGAGGGCCAGGCTCCTGGTTATTGGGTGGCCCTCTTCTTGCTGTGTCCTCAGTGGCAGGGAGCTCTCTGGGTCTCTTCGATGAGGGCACTAACCCTACTCAGGAGGGCCCCACCCTCATGGCCCAAGCACTTCCCACAGGTCTCACCTCCAAATGCCGTCACATTGAGGGGTTAGTTTTCATAGTTGGGGAATACAAGCATTCAGTTGTGGCAGAGGGGAGGGGAGGCCAGAGGCAGACTCAGCCAGATGCCTGTGGGGCGGGGACTATAGCAAGGGCTTCCAATCACATCACTTCCATGACAAGCCTGCCATCAAGTTCTAACCTAGATGCTTAATGAGGACTCTGGCCCAGACCTTTAGTCTCTGTGCTGCTGTGTTTCCTTAGTTTTAAAATGGACCAAATGGCCCTGCTGGCTTGGCCCAGTGAGTGGAGTGTCGGCCTGAAAGGCCCTGAGTTCGACCAAGGGCACAGGCCCGGGTTGCGGGCTGGATCCCCAGGAGGGGGCGGGCAGGAGGCAGCCAGTCAATGATTCTCTCTCATCACTGATGTTTCTACCTCTCTCTCCCTCTCCATTCCTCTCTAAAATAAAAAAAAAATTTAAAAAAAAAAAAATAAATAAATAAATAAAATGGACCGAATGTGTGTATATATGTATGGTTACGTGTATGACATACACATATGTATGTGTGTATGCATGTCTCTGAACACACACCATATATATGATATACATATATGATACACGTTCACATAGCAATAATCACATATGTGCACGTTGTATCTTGTTTATGTCCTGGCATTTTTATAAAAAGTTGTGGTGACATGATACTTACACTCATCTGTGTCAGTGTCGGCATTGCCCCGGGAAGTGGAGGGACTCTGAGCTGTGAGGTTGACCTTCGCTCTTTTACACCCTCACTGGGTCTGTGAGTTTGTATGCGAGTTTGTATTTAGGGTTGATTCTTAGCCTGGATTTAAGGACTAGGACGAGCAGATCGGAGAGTGGGAGTTCCAGGACTCCTGCAGCCTGTCGTCATGCTGTTTCACGGGGCGATTTTTGTCTCTGTCCCCATTGTGCAAGGGGACAGACATCCCCTCTCTTCCCACACGTTTGCTAAATGCCTGCTGCCCTCTCTGTTTATGTTGACGAAAAAGCACAGTTGACTGTTGCTCTCTCCCCAGTTACTTGCCCCCGTGTGTGTGTGAGTTTGGTTTGGTTTGATTCCCAGGCTTGTGGCTCATGCAGAAGCTGAAGAAATCAGGCTCCCTCCTGCAGCTCACCTTCAGGGATAACGCCGATCTGCGCAAGTGTTTCCTCTACCAGCTCAGCCAGAAGACGGGTGAGTGGCTTCCCCCACCCAAGGGGGCCTGAGCGTGAGCTGAGATCCAGTCTGATCTGGCTAGCTTCCGCCACGTGAGGTTGATTCAGGCACAGGAGGGTTTGAATGAGAGTCACCTGAGAACTCAGTCTCCCCGTGGCGGATGGAAAGCATCACACACCGAGCCCAGGTGTGTGTGCGGGTATCTCTACAGGAGAGCCCTCACTTCTCATTCACACAGGCCTTTCCTCGCCTAACCGCACAGGCTCAGGGTCTGGGGCCTCTCACAGCCCCTCCACCAGGTGCAGGTCCACATACAAAAAGGCAGATAAACATGGTCCCTTGATGTTGACAGTGAGGCGGGTCCTTCCCGCAGCCCTTCCACAGGGAGGAAGGACCCAGAGGTGCAGAAGCCCCGCCTGGCAGAGGGCAGCAGTGGGTGAGGAGGAGCAGAAGGCTAGACTGCTTTCCCCTGTCCAGGAGCTTGCTCTGTGTGCCTTTGCTTCCCCCCCACCCCCCGATAAGCACAAATCCCCCATCTTCCTGTGGCACAAAAGCCCCAGCGGCAGACGCTTTGCTCAGCCTGGCAGACCGGTAAAGAGCCCCCCCCCCCCCGGCTCGTTGCAGGCCTGCAGTATTTTAAAAACGTTGTGCTAGTGGCTTCGCCCCAAGATCGCTACGTGCCGTTTCACTCCGCCAGGATCGAAATGTGCAAGACCGCCCTCAAGGACAGGCACACAGGTAAGTGGCACTGCTTTCGCACGGTCGGAAAAGCAAACGCAGAGGAAAAAGAAAAAGAAAAAGCAGATGCAGCCCCGGGCTAACGGCTCCGTTGGTCCCCCTGCACCAAGGCAGATTCCACCCCAAGGCAGGGGACACACGGGAATTAACCAGTGAATGCATGGGCAGTGCAACAACAAACGAGTGTTTCTCTCTCCTCTCCTCTCTCTCTCTAAAGCCATTTGATCAATCAATAAAAAAAATTAACAAGCAAACCTTCAGCCCTGGCCGGGAGTGTCACCCTGTACACCAAACGGCTGCGGGTTCAGCCCCAGCCAGGGCCCACACGAGAGGCAAGCCATCGATGTTTCTCACGTGGAGGCTTCTCCCTCTCTAAAAAACAATTAGAAACAAATCCTCCGGTGAGGATTAAAAAAATAATAAGCCCTAGTTCGCCTGTGGATGGGAGGGTCCCGGTTCAATTCCAGTCAAGGACACATGCCTGGGTGGTGGGCTCGATCCCAGGATGGGGCATGTTTCTAGCTCTTTCCATTCCCTTCCTCCCTGAAATAAAAATATAGATTTTAAAAAATAATAAAAGCAGATGTGCATTCATGAAATTAAAACTGCCTGGTGGGGTCCATCAGACGTCCCACCCAGGGATAGGAACCCGCCCAGGGAGAGGAACCCGCCCAGGGATAGGGACCCACCCAGGGAGAGGAACCCGCCCGCACCCAGTGTCTCTCCAGGTTCCTCTGTGAGTTCCCCTAAGCCTGCCTGACCCCTGCGTTCACCCAGTGAACGTTGCCCCACTAAGTTCAGCCTGAACCCCTGGCTTGCTCCTTCCCCGCAGGGCCTATTTATGCAGAAATGATCAACAACCTCTTGCGCCCCCTGGTGGAAGCCAAGGACTGCACGCTGATCCGGCACAACGTGTTCCACGCGCTGCCCAACACGGCCAACACCCTGATCGGGCGCGCAGCGCACATCGCCGTGCTGGACTCGGAGCTGTTCCTGGAGAAGTTCTTCCTGGTGGTGGGACTCAACTACTTCAAGTAGCGCCGAAGCCCCGGCCCGCCCAAGGCCCACGGGGGGAGCTTGGCCCTTCCAGCACGGAGCCCAGAGGAGCCTGAGGGTCGCAGGAGGGGCGACCCTGTACCCCGGTACTTCCATTTGGGAGATTTGGGAAGCCTGGAACCTACAGGGATCAAAGCAACAGGCTTCGCCCAACCAGTCTGGCCACCTGGAGGCTCCTCCATCCGAGATGCTCTCGAGAGAAAATGCAGCCACAGAGCTTGGAGCTGGGGAGCCCGCCTTTGTGACCCGCAGCGGCTGAGGGGCAGGCATGCCACCTTCACCAGGCGTATTGAGCGGGTGGCTAGCACACAGCTTTATCATTTTTCAAATTAAAGTGCGTGCACACAGCATTCCGGAGCTCAGGTTAACCTCCGTGCCGAGTGAACGTAGTGGGGTAACTGGGACCCGCACAGCCTCCACGTGCCACCTTGCTCCTGTGGCTCAGCAAGGGGGAAGGAATGCTCTAGAAACCCCGGGGGGGGGGGTGATGCAGGTGGGGGGTGGAAGTGATGCTGTAGAGGAACCTAGAGAGAACGGGCCCACTAGCCGCCCCCCTACTCCTCCAGGCCTTGTGCACAGCCCCACTCCATGCATCATCCCGATGGCTCGGTCTCGGTCTGTGGTCGGGCAGATGGACTAAAGCTGGCAGAAGGGGGCGCCCAGACTGACGCTCACGTGTGCGGCGCTCCAGCGGCTGTACTTCCAAAGCAATGCTATGTCCGCATTGGACGCAACTGCAACAAATTAAACCCATGAGCGTGGCCAGCGGCTCCTCTGTCCGTGGAGGGAGAAAGCATCTAATGGAGGAAAGCTGGATTTCCACAACCTCAGGGGAGCTCAGGGAAGGTGCTGGGTGTCTTTCAATAGCAAGGTCTTCTTGCCTTAGTGAACCAAAGGGCTAGGGAAGGTCACCATGGATTAAAAAACAACAAAAAACCTACAAGACAATAGGAGCAATAGTGAGACCAGAGGGAAGGACAACGGTTAGGGGAGGGTTCTACTTGCGTTATTGGTAAGAGGCCTACGGGATAGTTTTGAAACCTATCAGAATGTTTAATCAGGGCCCCAAGACTGAGTGCACCCCATGGGCTCAAGGAAGCCCAGAGAACCATGACTGAGGACACGGGGGACCCTTCTGCTGGAGGCGTGAGGCCAGATGGGGAACGCGAGCATGTCATCATCCCAGAACCCTCCTCCTGCTTCGGCAACATTCCCTTAGAAAGTGTGGGAACTGGGCCCTGACCACAGGTCACCAACGCCCTGGCCATGCAGCAGGAAGCCCGGGCTCACCCCGCCCGTGGCAGCAGCGTGGCTTTGGAAACCCAGTGCAGAGGCTGGGAGACCTGTGCAGAGAGGCGACTTGGCAGGAGAACAGAGCGGGCCTCTTGAGGGAGAACGAGAGGGCGCAGGCGATGAATGAACTGCCAAGGCAGGTTCCACCCGAGGGGTGAGGGCTTCCCTGTGGGCCTCCGAACTCTCATCATCTGTTCTTTCTACATGGGGGGCAGGGGGTCCTTTGGGCAATTTCCCTCTGGGTATTAAGTTCCTGATGGGCATAGACTCTGCTACCCCTGAGCAGTGCCAGCCTCCCCCAGGAGGGATTCGGTTCCTACAGCGTCGTGCACGCTGCTATATGCCCTGCCCAGGTTTGTAGCAACGTCTCCTTTTCGGGCCGGAGAAGGAGCCCATACACTTCACTGTGTGCTCCCACTTCCGTCAGCGCCGTGTCGTGCCCTGGTCATCGGAAGACCGGCCACATCGCCGGTGGTCGGCAACTCTGATGGCTACTGTCCTTCCCGAAAACCAGACGCCATTTTTAACTACAAAATGCTGTCTGGACCTCGAGAGAACTCGTGGTAATAAGCGTCCAGCCGTGCGGGGCGCCTCTTTTTCACAGGGGAGCTCCGCCGTCTTTGTAACCCCCATCTGGCCTCTGAGCACCGTTCCATCTCTGTATGCAGATAAGAGTGCCAAGTGTCACATGATCAAGTGTCTTGATTCCTTTGAAAAGGGTTTTTTATGTCTCTTTCTATCGAAGTATAGATATCTAATATATAGATATACATACATGTGTATATGTATATATATACATATATATACACACACATATATAAATATATAATGTAAACCAGTGACATTCTATTATTGATGATATAAATTATAAACAAAATGCCTGCCAAGATAATGGTCTAATCTGTGATCATTCTCAGCATCTTTTTTGTTTTTCTTTTTTGTCGGTTGGTTGGTTTTATGATTTGGTACCTTTCCCAGAACTACTGAGACATAAAAATTATTGATACTGAGATTCATTAGAATTTGCTGTTGGGGAGCCAGATACATTCAGAGAAGCAGATGAGGATCTATAGTTACCTGGGGGCAAGCTATACCCTAACCTTAAATCTAACCCTAGCCCTAACTTCAAGCCTAAACCTAGCACTACCTTAACCATAACCCTAACCCTGGCCATAGCCCTAACTCGTACCCTAACCTTACACCTAGCTCTAATTCTAACCCTAATGTTAACCTTAGCGCAAACCTTATCCCTAACCCTAACCCTGGCACTAACCATAAACCTACCCCACCCGCTGCAGCCTTCCATGGCCCAGATGTTTTCAGTGATTCGCCATGACCTCCTCCTCACCTACCTCAGAATCACCTGGGTAGATGTTTAAGGCACACTTTATTGGGTATCACTCCTGATATTCTGGGCATCTGCATGGCATGAAGCCACCAAATTGAGACCAGATTCCCAGGCCAGGCTAAGCTCACCCAGGTCCTTCTCCACTCAAATAGTCACAGCCTTTACCCTCTTTCCTGGCACCCCTATACCAAGCCATCTCTGAGGTCCTCTGCCAGGAGAATAGTTCATTGTGCTTTCCGGAATCCCGTAATCCGAACCCTATCTTAGCCCCAAACCTAGCTCTAGCCCAGGTTCTCAACCTGTGGGTCGAGACCCCTTTGGCAGTCGAACAACCCTTTCACAGGGATCACCTAAGACCATCCTGCATATCAAATATTTACGATTCATAACAGTACCAACATTACAGTTATGAAGTAGCAATGAAAATTTTATGGTTGGGTCACAACATAAGGAACGGTATTTAAAGGGCCAGAAGGTTGAGAACCACTGCCCTAGCCCAAACCCAAACCTTAACCCAAGCCCTAGGCCTAACCCTAACCTTAACCCTAACCTTAAACGTTGCCCTAAGGTTAACCCTAACCCTCCCCACCTACTCCAGCCTTCCTGGACCAGATGTTTTCAATGATTCCCAGTGACCTGCTCCTCAACTACATCACAACAACCTGGGTAGGTGTTTAAAACACACTTTCTAGGGCACAAACCCCAATATTCTTGAGGTAAGCATCTTGATCTAGGTCCAGCCATAGTCTTATCGCTAAGTGTAACCATAACCCTAGTTATATCCCTAATGACACCCCTAGCCCTAACACTAGCCCTACCCCAAACCCTGACCCTAGTCCTAGGGCTAGGCCTAACTCTAGCTCTAAACCTAAACCTAACTAGCACAAGCCCTAGCCTTAACCCTGGCCCAAACCCTAACCCTAGGCCTAACCCTAACCCTAGCCCTAGCCCTAGTACTAATGCTAACCCTAGCCCTAACCATAATCCAGCCCTAACCCAAACTCTAACCCTAATCCTTACCAGGCACAGGTGTTTTCAATGGTTCCCTGAGATCTCCTCACCTACCTCATAACCCCATGGGTAGGTTTAAAAAAAAAAACAAACTTCTAGGGCACCACCCATCATCTCCAGAGGTCAGCTTGAAGCCAAGCCACTAAACAGGGACCAGATTCCTCCAGGTCAGGCTAAGCTGACCCCAGGCTTTGTCCCCTCAAAACAGTTAAAGCCTTTAGCCTCTTTACCAGCACCCCCTATGCTGGGCCATCTCTGAGCTCCTCTGCCAAGAAGCTGAGCTCCTTGAGACTTAACTATAAAAGTAATCCTAACCCTACCCTAGACCTAGACCTAACGCTAAACCTAATCCTAACCCTAACCCTAACCTCACCTTAAAATTAACCGTAGCTCTATCCATAAACCATAATCTAACCCTCGCTCTAACCCTAACCCTAAACTTAACCCTAGCCCTAGACATAACGCTAGCCCTACCCCTAACCCAACCCTTAACCCTAACCCTAGCCCTGACCCAGACCCTAACCCTAGCCCTGACCATAGCCCTAACCCTGACTGTAACTGTAACCCTAGCCCTAACCCTTGCTCTGATCCTGACCTTCGTGGCAGGTTGGAAGCAGCTGGAGAGCTGCGCAGGCGAGTGCGGAGGGACCATCTCCTCTAATTCCCCATCAGTGCCTTCATCTGTGCCCGTAGGTCTCCCCATAGAGTTTGCCTTCTCAGGAGCTGGAGCAGGTTGGATTTCTGCGCTTGTCCCTGCGGGTCCGCAGGTATTTGCTGAGGACGGTCAGTTCTTTGAAAGTTCCTGGTTTCTTCTCTAGCCGCTCAGCCAACCGACAGCAATTAACTCTGTTGCAGAAAAGATTTGGCTGTGGGTCAGGTTGACCCTCTAAACTGTGGAATTTGCAAGACGATAGTCTTTTCTGGGATAAGATACCCTGGTGGCAGGTCTCTAAGCAGGCAGTGCCAGGCTACCTCTGGGCTTGCTTTCAAGCCAGAGGGTTGGGCCAGGTTTCCTCCTCTATATAACAGGTTTGCAAATATCTCCCTTGAAAGGCAGTTAGGGCATGTGGGTGAGAAGAGGGAGCAAAGTGTCTGGGATGGTGCCTGTGTGTATGTGGGGGAGGGGCGTGTGCTAAAATTTGGAGAGGTACCCTAGGGATATTTGTAATGAGAGGTTAGCTCTAGGAAATTTTCTTCATAATGAATTAAGAAAAAAATCAGTGAAATCAATGAAAAATGCATACATACAGACAGACATATTAACCCTTAAAGAAGAAAAGCTTACCCAGCCAGTGTGGCTCCATGGTTGAGCATTGAATGAGGAGGTCACTGTTTGATTCCCAGTCAGGGCGCAGGCCCAGGTTGTGGGCTCGATCCCCAGTGGGGGGCGTGCAGGAAGCAGCGATCAATGATTCTTTCTCATCATTGATGTTTCTGTCCCTCTATCCCTCGCCCTTGCTTTAAAAAAAAAATAAAAAAAATATATATATATATATATATATATATATATATTTTTTTTTTTTTTTAAAGAAAGAAGAGGCTACACAGCCTCAAAGTGACTGGTACATGCTGGCTTCGATGAGATCACCTCTTTGAAACTTTAGGCTTAAGCTCCCCGCACTCAGAGCATTTTATTACGACTTCGGCAGTCTCCGGACTAGAGGTTTTCAGTGTCTGAGTGGACGATCTATGTGATAAAACCATTTCCCGCTCAGGACATAGTGTAAGTCGTCGTTACATAGCGAGTTGAGGAAGGCCTAACACTGGACACACACAGCGGGGAACAGCAGCACACCTGAGGTCAGGTGGTTGCCAGTTTGAATTCTGTAAACGTGCCTCAGCACCTTTTTCCTGCAACCAACCCAGAAGCCATTACCACTCAGGCTGAGGAGGTTGAACTTATTCCACGTGACAAAACCCCCTGCATCACGATTGCTGGCTCTGAGGACGAGAGCAGTAAGTCGGTGTGGCCACTCGCCCAGGCATACGTCTTGCTAGTTTCCTCTCATCTCCTGTAGAGGGCGCTGCCTTCTGCCCACACACTGTGGGACAGAGCAGGGGGCCATCCCGTACGGAACTTCACACTCTCCCCAGACCTCACACTGGAAGGCCTTTCTTTAAAAAACTCTCTTTAGTCTCTGCCTGGTTCTGTGCTAAGCACCGGTGGCTGCAGACATGATCAGATGGGACTCTGCCCTTCAACAATTTATCATCTAATGGAGCAGACGCCCATAGAAATGGGAGAATGTCCGCACAGGTGGCAGAATGCGGTGGGAAACACTGAGGATGGCATCGTCCCGGACCCTTTTAAAGCTACCCTCCTGGTGAGGGGGCCTGGCAGCCCATCAGGGCCTGGCAGCAGGGAACTGCCCAGGTAGATGCCGCACTGGTAACAGCCACGCCACTCAGATGGGACTTGAGCGCTTCTGGGGGCTCCATCCCAGGCCAGTGTCCAGTTAGGAAACTTGAAGAGGAGAAGCTGGAGCTGATGGCCGTCCGGAAGGCCGCCTCCGGTGCGCGTGCACCTGCTCCCAGGGCCGAGCCTGCGGGTGTCCGTGTGACCCGCCTGCTTCTCCTCACATGAACGGACCGAAGTAGATCCTCAGGCCAGGCTGTGGCTTGTGTTTATTGCACGTACAGTGCAGCGCTCTGCGATTTATTTATTTTACTTTATATTTTATTTTCTTTATATCTCACTCATAGTTTGTTATTTCATTGTATCAGGATTATTTAGGTGTGACCTGCTGCACTGGAGCAGGGAAGAGGCAGGTCTCAGGCCTGGGCCCTTTCTCTGAGAAAGCACCCGGATGTACAGCTTGGTGCCACTGTGAATTCCTGGCACGTCTTTATCCCGGTGATCATATCCGTACATGGTAACGATCGCCTCCCACACTCCCTTGCACACTGTCTGTAACACGCCAACACCAGGCATAACCAAGTCATTCCGGCCAATAGGAGTCTCCCATTTTCCTCCACTGGCTCTTTGGTTGGCATTTTGTGCCCCTCGTGATGTATGTGAGTGAGAAGCAACAGCAATCATAATGAAAGCCTTTTGCCTCTCGCTCTCCAGGGCTTTGTGCTTGTGAAGTGCACAGTACCCACTCGGCAGGAGCGCAGGTGGTGCTGAAGGGGTCCCCCCCTGTGCTTGGCTGGAGGGCGTTGGAGTATGGTGTGATTTCTGGGGTGCCTACTGCTGTGGGGAGGGCCTGGGTGTCCCAGGTGGCTGAGCGGAGGAGAGAGGGAACTCAGACTGGACTGCAGGAGGGAACTTCATGCGCCCTAAGACTTGCAGAACTGAAATTAAAATGTGAGGAATGAATGAATGAATGACTCCCAGCAGGTGCTAAATGGATCTCAACAAATCCCTAGGCTAGAAGCCTTTCACTGCAGCAGGCTTTGACCGCTGGGGCGTCCTTGACCGCTGTGCCCAACCACAGGGCCCCTCCACAGGGGACACAGGCAATGCAGCCTGTGGCTGAGGGAGTGAACTTGGGGGAACCCTCCCTGGGGAGACCCCGCCCTGGAGCAGTGCCTGTGACAGAAATTTCCATGACCTGTAGAGGGCGCCGAAAGCCTGACAAATAGCAAAGTGCTAGCTCATACTGGCGGTTCTGTCTCTGCCTCTAGAAATGTGCTTGGAATGGGAGCAGGAGAAAACAAAGATGGAATTGGTTTTTGGAAACAAGAAGAGAAACACCGAAGTCAAGAAGGTAGAATCAGGAAGGGGCATCCTGACTTTTTAGGGTTTCCAGCTGGGATGAACTTGAAGAATGAATTCATTTCCATTCAAGCCTCAAGCCCTGACTGAGGTGTGCAGAGTTGGGAGAGGAATTATGCAGAAGGAAGGCTGCTGTCCTTAACTGAGACCACATGTTACTCAGTCAGCAGTTCCACATTTGCTTTCTCAGAAAGGGCTGCGCAGACCCCCGTGGAGGACAGTACTCTCTAGTTTCTTTCCAAGGAACAAACTCTCTTGCTGCCCACAGAGCAAAGGGGATCCTTGGAGGTGGGCAAAACCATTCTTTTATTTAACAAGCATCTGCCACTCCGAGTCACGGAGCTCACAGAAGGGCCACCAACATGGGAGGCCGAGTGTCCTTTTCCTCCACTGCAGGGACTCCCTGACTCACCTGGCGCCTCACAGTTGGGGGCCTCTTCTCACACTTGCAGGAGCTTCACCCTGGGGCACAGTGGAGGTGCTGTTGCCATTGAATAGTTGGAGGAAATAAAACCCAGAGAGCCTGGGGACTTGTCCAGGGCATCACAGCTAGGTTCACCGCCCTCACCCACCACTGTTTCCGCCACAGTCCTTCTGAGCTGCTAGGAGCGCTTCTCCCGGGGGTGTCACCCCCCACAGGTGGTTTTCTGTTTGTTTTTTATCATGCAAGCACCCAAGGTGATCGCTGAGGCAGCCACTTCAAGATGTGTGTGGGATAGGCACATGTCAGCAGGACCCGGCAAAGAGCCAGGTTGCCCCCACCCCCAGGTGCCTTTGTTTTGGAAATCTTGGATGGTTTCACTAACTATTTGGGCAACTTGATTTTTTTTTTTCTTTCTGCATTTTAAATTCCTGCTCTTAAGTTTAATCCCAATACAGAGTGAGACGGAGATATCCAGGCCCCCATCCTCACCCCAATAAAGGCAGAACCCAAGCCCATGTCCTTTCTCCCCCACTTTGCTGTGTGGCCCGAGGTGTGCCATGTGCTATCCAGGATCTGTGAGCAATACCCCTCTCCCCCCTTTTTAAAAATTATTTTTTAGTTTCCTGAGGGTTATTGCTGAGGTGCATCTTGCAATCAGAACCACAAGGGCTGGTCCAGCCTTATCCTGGTTAGCTTATAGGCTGAGACGGCACACACTCCCCTCCTTAAGGGCCTCAAATGGCTTTCTGTTTTAGCTGGAATAAAGCCCCGCATGGCTTAGCCTCACCGCTCAGAGATGCCTCCTTGACCACTCACCTAAAAGTCAACTTCGACCCCCTAAGATTATTCTCTGCCAGCACTGAATTACTGTGGTATAATGGACTAAATCGTAAGATACTTAAGGTGTGCACTGCGATGACTTGATATACACATACACTGTGAAAGTATTGCCCCGTGTAATTAATGATCTTATCACCTCGCATACTTATCTTTTTTGATGGTGAGACCCTTGAAGTTCCACTCTCTTACACACTGCAAGGACACAATAGTGTTACCAACTTTAGCTACAATGTTTACTCTAGATGCCTAGACCTTCTTTTCCTATAACTGCAAGTTTGTTCATTTTACCAACATCCCCCTGCTCCCCCAACCCTTTGCCCCTGGCTGCCACTTTTCTGCTTTCCCTTTCTGAATTTGACTGCTTCCTCCTTCCACATGTAAGTGATAACATGCAATATTTGTCTTGCTGTCTGGCTTATTTCACTTAGAATTTAACATAATAGCATAATACCCTCAGGTTCCCCCATGTTGTGGTAAATGACAGGATTTTCCTTTTTATAAAGGTTGAAAAATACTCTAATATATATGCAAATCAAAACTAAAAAGAGATATCGCCTCACATAAATATAGTCAAGTTTTCTTTATTCCTCCATCCCTCAGGGACAGCTGGGTTGCTGCTATGCCTCAGCTCTTGTTGGGGATAATGCTGCAGTGAAATGGGGAAGACAGGTATCTCTTAGAGGTAATAATTTCGTTTCCTTTTTATGTATTCCCAGAGGTGGAGTTGTTAGATCATAGGGAAGTTGTATTTTTAATTTCTTAAGCTACATTTTAAATTTTTTCGAGGAAACGCCATACGGTTTTTCTCCCAATCGTGGCTGCACTAATTTACAATCCCACCCGAAGTGCATGAGGGTTCCTTTTCCTCCACAGCACGGCCAGCACTTGTTATCTCTTTCTCTCTATTTTATTTTTATAACAGCCGTAAATAAACCCAAAAGGCGTTGAAAAGACAAAGGAGAGCCATTACTGAGGCAAGCAGTTTGCAAACGCAAGAAAAGCAGCTTCTGGCGAAAATAAACAGGGGAAGGAGGTGTGCTCCTCCCAAAGGGGAGGACTTGTTTTGTACAGAAAGTTCCTCCCAGGTGCCGGACTAAGGACCTAAACAAGGCGCCCCAATTCCCACGGTTCTGATTGGTCTAAATCGTACAGCTCTGATTGGTCAGCACTGCCACTTCCTGACTGGTTGTCAGGGAGCAATTCTGATTGGATGGGGCAGGTCGCAGCCGATTGGTTGAAAGGGGTTCCGGAAATGCAGGGCAGGCATGCACGTGGGGAACCTAGAGTTCCGCCCCGAGGTGCAGGGAGTACCCCGGGAGGCCTCGCAGAGGCGGGCGGGGCTGGGGTCTCACTATTTCTCGAACCTGGAGCCTCGGTGGGCCGAGGGGAGCCCTCCCCGCAGGTAGGTTCCTTCTCGGCTTCTCTCTTCGTTCTCAGGGTCCACACAGCCGTTCTCGCAGCTGTGAGGAGATCCCTCCTTTTCGTTTCCATGTGCGTGGCCGGGGTGATGAGTGATGTCCGGCGCCTCTTCCTGAGCCTGTGGGCCATCTGTATGTCTTCTTGGAGAAAAGCGGTCTCTGCTGGGGCTTGCCCGTTTTTTAATACGGATTTTTTTTAAAAAAAACTTTGTTCACCGTCTTCCTCGTCCAACTAGAATATAAATTTCCTGGGAGCCAGGGTCATGTCTGCTTCGTCACACAGGGGCACTCAACCTTCTGGCTCTTTAATACCTACCGTTCCTCATGTTGTGACCCGACCATAAAATTATCTTCGTTGCTACTTCATCAGTGTAATGTTGCTGCTGTTATGAATCGTCATGTAAATATCTGATATGCAGGATGGTCTTAGGTGACCCCCGTGAAAGGGTCATCCAATGGCCAAAGGGGTCGCGACCCCCAGGTTGAGAACCGCTGGTAGTGCGTCTTCATCCATGGAGGACAGGAGGCGGCCTAGAGCAGGCGCACAGTGAGGCCGTGGAGCTCCCCTGAGCGGAGACCAGCCCTTTGCTCATGTTCGCATTGAGACCTGAGTTTCTGCAGCTGGAATTCGCTCCATTAGCGGGCAGAGTTCACAGCTTATTTTCATTTGTCCACCTAAAGGCCTGCCACAATAGCCCGGCCAACCGACAGGCAGCTGTGGAGTCTGTAGGCGCCATTCCACAGAATAGATGGTTTATATAACCCGAGGTCATGCCTGCCTAAGTTGGAATTAAAATGATTCAATCCCCCAAAAAAACAAAAAAAACCTCTCCCAAAACCTACCATACTCTGTTAAATGGTTTTTCTTCTTACAAAACAGTCACAGGCAAGAAAATGTGCAAACCGAACAAGCACATGGCTGCGCCCACCTTTCACGTTACTAGCAAAGCAATCACCTAAGACCCCGTGGACAGACACTTAAAGGTGGTCAGCTTGAAGAGTTCCAGGTTACTGGCCTGTCTGTAAAGGGTCAAGAGCATCTTCTCACGCCAGCCAGCTGGCCCCTTGGTTCCTGCCAGGTGGGGCCCACAAGGCTCTTACCTCCCTGGACCCTCTTGCAAAATCAGGCCTTTTGCCCTCCGCAGCCCAGTCCTAATCCGAGGGCAGCAGGGACGTAAGCAGCTGCCTCGCCTTAGTACTGTGGTGCCCAGACTCTCTAGAGGAGAAGAATCACTTGATAGGAGTGTGAACACACAGTCTCGGCCTCCGTGACAAGCCCATAGCTGCGTCTCCTTCACCCAGCAAGTGGGCCCGTGAAAAATGTCCTTTCCCCAGCCACGTGGATGTCAAACCTGAGTGTCCATTAGTATTACTTAGGAGCTTTAAAAGAGCCCAGTGCCCTCCCTTCACCCCATCCCATCAGAATCTCAGGTGGAGCCCGTGCAGCTCGTTTTAAAATCTCCAATACGCAGCCTGTTTGGGAGTCACTGGGCCTGACCCTGACGCACGACACAGGCGGGTAAGTGGGCCTTTGGTATGTTCACTTCCTCACTCACTGACTCACTCTATCCATTCCCCTGAGGTGCTTTGGGGTCAGGCAGTGTTGAAAATTCAGCTGCTAGGCCCCCCACACTGGGGATGGAATCCCTGTCAGCGTCTGTTTTTTCAGGTGTACTCTTGGAACAAAGACACCCACTTTGTTAGATTTTTGTCAGTGTTAATTCAGATAATATGTGAAAAGCAGTTGGTAAGTAATTAGTGTTCAGTAAATGGTGAGCATTCAGTTACTCATTTATTCTACAGGACGTATGTCATGGTTCTGTGCTCATGGCAGATCTGTCACTTGCAGGGAATATGTCCCACAACCGCTGCAATCTCCAAATTTGAAAATATCAACATAGCATGTCCCTTCCAGAATGTTGGAAAGTACAGCTAGAAGTGAGAAATCTGTTCAAACCCTCTGATCTGATGACCCTATCAATGGCACCTGGAGATTCCCTGCTAGGTGGGCGGGGTCTGTGAGTGGGGGCTGTGGTGGGATTTAATTGGACTAAGAGACTATTAAAAGAGTATGATTGAGGAAGCTGGACTTAAGGCAAACATGGAGCCCCCCAAATCACCAGGGGGCAGTCAGAGTCCTCTAGACCCCCCAAAACTTCATGATGGAGGGTGAGAAGGGGTCTGTGAGGGGGCCACTCTGGCTAACTGGCTGTAAGGAAAAGATGGTCCCCTGTAGCCAACTCGTTAAGTTTTATTGAAAACATCAGTGAGGACACATTTTATGAGAATGCCTTGGTGTTTGCTCCTCCTTGGAAAACGACACCATTTGTTGAGCTGCAGGCGTTCTGGGCCAGAGGAGTGGGGGCCTCGGCTGAGACCCAGGTCCTCGGCCTGTGTGAGGGTGGAACACGTGCGGTCCAGGCCTGTGACTGGGAACCTCGCCCTTCGTGCCTTGGGGTGGCATTTCGGGGTGAAACGGGAAACGCAGGAGTGGTGCAGAGCGGAGAGGCGTTGCAGGCGCCTTCCTGGGACTTTCTGAGCTCACCCCCTCTGCGATGCTTTCAAAGATCCTTAAAAGCCACAACAATCGCCCGTCAGGAGGCTTTCTCTCCACGAAAGGCAAATAGAGCCTGCGTCTGCAGGGCTGAGCAGTAGATGTCTGTAAATGGTGCGAACTGACTCAGGGCTTTTATGTTTCCTTCAGGGCAGTGATGAGTTATTGATGGGACCTTCTGTGGGTGCTTTTTGCTCCTGCTCTCAGCGAATGCCCGCCAGCTGAACTGTTCATCTAAGGCCTGTAACTTTCCGTTGGCGGCCCCCGTGGTGTTCATGTCCTCCGTCACCTGCACAGGTGGATGCAGTTGCAAAGTAGGCACCTCACGCTCAGCCAGCCTCCCATGACCTCCCAGACTTTGCTATTTCAGCTTGGAGCTTCCTTCCTCTGGGAACTCCCTCCTCGCGGCTGAGACGGACCCACGGGGAAGCCACTCTGTGCAGGGAAGGCCACTCTGAGGTCTCTGATTAGGTCACAGACAATAGGGTCCGACAGGCAGGCTTCCCACCCTCAGCTCTGCTGACATTGGGGGCAGGGTTGTTCCCTGCTGTGCTGACTGCCCTGCTGATTGTAGGGAGTTTAGCAGAAGCAATGGCCTCTATTCACCAGGTAACATGCTCTTCGGGTGACAACCTGACCTGCCTGCAGGAGGTGCTAAATGTCCTGGAGAAGAGCTGGGAGCCACCTTGGGCTGAGAACCACTGGATCCTGTGAGGTTAATTGTAACGGGATAAGAAGACAGGCTTGGACTCGACTAGAAAGCCAGGCTTTAGTCCCGCTGGATGGCGTCAGGTGTTGGTCACAGCCCTGGAGCATGGAGAAGGAGGGCTGTGTCGGGAGGCGTCCTGGAGGCTGGGGGCGCGGAGTTTTCATGGAGGAAAGTTTTGGGTCCCTGAAGAAGTAGAAACACAGACTTGGTGATGGCTCGAGATTCATTCAGTCCTCAGAACTGGCTGGTTAACCATTTTCATTTTATCCATTTTCTAGAAAAGTGAACTGAGGCCTGTAGCGGTTAGGTGGTTACCCCAAGGCCTTGTGGGTAGTTCTGGGATTGACTCCCCCTGTCTCCTCTATCAGGAGGAAAGCGATGTATTCGAACAAAGCGTGTAAGGGATCTGCAGGACAGACACTTGCTGAGTGGGAGAGCTTGCGGGGAGGAGCCGAACCCCTTTTTGCACAGCGTCTCTTCCCAGGACCACTTTCCCCAGCGTGTCCCTCGGATGCACATTCTGCCAGCCAGCTAATGCAGTACAGATTGAAAATGGTTAAAGACGCTCACGGGGAGACCGGGTGATGGGACCCCGCGGCGCCGTGAGGAAATGCTTCCGGTTGCCATGGTTGGTTCCTGTCCGCGCGGCTCCCCATGTGTCCGCTGTGCCCCCTGTGCGCCGTCTCCAGGCCTTTAGAAGATCAGGAGACCCGCAGTGACCGGTGCAGGACCAGGGATGATGCGCCTGCCGGTGTTCAGAACGTTGTTCTTGAACGTTCCTACGCAGACCTTCCCGTGCTCCCTGTTGGATGAAGTTGTTTCCCTCTATTGGCCTTGCCTTTTGCCCCTTTTCTTTGGGTCTGACCCCCGGTTCTTTTCACTGGATTCTGCAAGCAGATATTTAGGTGATGGATTCTTCATATTTCTCTTCCCTCATGGTGTCTGGACACATTTGACTGGGAGTGTAATGCACAGGTAAAGGGCCAGTCAGTCATCGAGTCCTTTCTGATGGAGCTTTCGTGTTTACAGCCTTTAAGTAAATTGTCTGTGTCACTAAGGTTGTGTCACGTGTAGGCCTAACTGTGTCCCTCCTCCTCCTTGGCCGTGCCTGGGGCCCCATAGCCAAGTCCCCTCGGCCAT
>PVJC01005658.1:43747-58345 GCA_004026665.1 Murina feae
ACGTTCTTCCTTTGTAATATAAACATTGGATGCTATCTCTTTAGGCCCATCTGTATTTCATCTGCATGGATTACTGTCATATTTTACTTTCCATTCCATTGAAAATCCTTCTCTATTTGATCCTCCAATTATTTATAAGAGCGCTGTTTAATTTCCAAATATGTGAGGGTTTTTTCTCCCAAATATCTTTCTGTTATCAGCTTCTTGTTTAAATCTGTGTGCCCAAAGCACATGCAGCTTAGGTCTCCCCCAAACCTCCCATAATATGATCTATTCTGGCGAGTGCTTCCTGTGCACTAGAAACAGCCCCCCGTGTTCTCGAGTCTCTAATACATCACGTCGGTTGGTAATGTGTAGTGCCTCACTCTATACTCAGGGGCATTCCTTGTTCTCAAGTCTTCTATGTAAGATATTAATGCTGCCACACCAGCTTGCTTTTTTGAAAGGCTTTTTGAAAATTGAATTTTAAAGAGAGGGAGAGTGAGGGAGAGAGAAACATCAGTGTAGAAGGAAACACTGATTAGCTCCTGCACTGCTCCCCCCGCCACCCCATGATCGTGCCCAAGACATTTTTTTCAGATTTTTTCCTTTGACACGTGTTAGTTAGAAGAGTACTGTTTAATCCTTTGGGATTTGGGGATTTTCCAGTTATCGTTGTTACTAATTTCTAGTTTAATTCCATAGTGGGCAAGAGTAGTCATCGCATCTTTTCTGGTCTTTGAATGTGCTCAGGTGTGATCATGGTCCAGATTGGGGGCCATCTTGGTGAACGTTCCATGTGGGCGTGAGAGAATGCTCTGCTGTCACCTGGGTGCCAGTCACATCCAGTTGGTTGAAGGGGCCCCGAGTTCAGCGATGTCCTCGCTGATCTGCTGCCTACTGCATCTGTCCCTCCTGAGACAGGGTTGAGTCTCCAGCCGGGATCGTGGGCTCATGGGTTTTTCTGTGCATTTCTGTGAGCTCTGGCCCTACGGAGTTTCATGCTCGGTTGTTAGGTACATAGGTGTGAGGGGTTATCATGTCTTCTTGGAGAGCTGACCCCTTTATCCTTGTAAAATCCCGTCATTATCCCTGTACCTTTCTTTGCTTTGAAGCCTGCTGTGTCTCAGATAAATAGTTACTCCGTTTTTTAAAAAGTGAGTGTTAGCATGCTTTATTTTCTCCATTGATTTTTAATCTGTATGTCTTTACATTTCAAGTAGGTTTCTTGTAGACAACATATAGTTGGTCTTATTTTTTTATTCACTCTGTCAATATCTGACTTTTAATTGGTGTATGTAGACCATTGATGTTCAAAATGATTATTGATGTAGTTGGATTAATATTTACCATACTTATTAGTCTTCTATTTCCTGAGCTTGCTCTTTTTTCCTATTTTTTGTCGTCCATACTTTTTCTTCTTTTTGTGATTTTCAGTATTTATATAATTCTTTTTCTCTCATTTCTTAGCATATCACTTATATGTGTGTTTCTTCTTCTTTTTTTTTAGTTTTTATCCTAGAGTTTGCAATATACATTTACAACTAATCCAGGTCCACTTTCAGATAACACTTTACCATTATGAATAGTGTGAGTACTGTAAAATAAGAAAATAGCCCTACCTGGTTTGGCTCAGTGGATAGAGCATCAGCTTGTGGACTCAAGGGTCCCGAGTTCGATTCTTGTCAAGGGCATGTACCTTGGTTGCGGACATATCCCCAGTAAGGGGGGGGGGGTGCAGGAGGCAGCTGATCAATGTTTCTCTCTCATTGATGTTTCTAACTCTCTATCCCTCTCCCTTCTTCTCTGTAAAAAATCAATAAAATATATTTTAAAAAAGAAAAAGATAAAAACCACATAGTCATATCAATTGATGCAGAAAAAGCGTTTGACAAAATCCAACACCCATTTTTGATAAAAACTCTCAGCAAGGTGGGAATAGAAGGATCATACCTCAACATAATAAAAGCCATATATGACAAACCCACAGCCAGCATCATACTCAATGGGCAAAAACTAACACCATTTCCCCTTATAACAGGAACAAGACAGGGATGCCCACTCTCACCACTCCTGTTTGACATAGCACTGGAAGTATTAGCCATCATGATTAGACAAGAAGAAGAAAAAAAGGCATCCAAATTGGAAAGAAGAAGTAAAACTGTTCTTATTTGCAGATGACATGATATTATACATAAAAAACCTTAAAGACTCCATTAAAAAACTATTAGACTTAATAAATGAATTCAGCAATGTAGTAGGATACAAAATTAATGCTAAGAAATCTATGGCATTTCTATACATCAATATTGAACTTATAGAAAGACTAAAAAAGCAATCCCCTTTACCATCGCACCAAAAAAATTAAGATACCTAGGAGTAAACTTAACTAAAGAGGTAAAAGACCTCTACTCAGAAAACTACAGGATGTTGAAAAAGAGATAGAAGAAGACATAAACAGATGGAAGAACATACCATATTCATGGATTGGTAGAATCAACATCATTAAAATGTCCATACTACCCATAGCAATCTATAAATTCAATGCACTTCCCATTAAAATACCAACTGCATATTTCACAGACCTAGGATGAACTCTCCAAAAATTCATCTGGAATAAAAACCCCGAATAGCTGTAGCAATCCTGAGAAAGAACAAAGTAGGTGGGATCTCCATACCAGATATCAAGCTATATTACAAAGCCACTGTTCTCAAAAGTGCCTGGTACTGGCACAAGAACAGACATATAGACCAATGGAATAGAATAGAGAACCCAGAAATCGACCCAAACCCATACGCTCAATTAATATTTGACAAAGGAGGCAAAAACATACAATGGTGTCAAGGCAGTCTCTTCAATAAACGGTGTTGGGACAATTGGACAGATATATGCAAAAAAATGAAACTAGACCACCAACTTATACCATACACAAAAATAAACTCAAAATGGATAAAGGACTTAAACGTAAGATGGGAAACCATAAAAATACTAGAGGAATTTAAAGGCAACAAAATCTCAGACATATGCCGAAGCATTTTTTTCACCGATACAGCTCCTATGGCATTGGAAACTAAAGAGAAGATAAACAAATGGGACTACATCAAAATAAAAAGCTTCTTCACAGCAAAAGAAACCATCAACAAAACAACAAGAAAGCCCACTGCATGGGAGAACATATTTGCCAATGTTATCTCCGATAAGGGTTTAATCTCCAACATTTATAGGGAACTCATACAACTTAACAAAAGGAAGATAAACAATCCAATCAAAAAATGGACAAAGGTCCTAAATAGACACTTTTCAAAAGAGGATATTCAGAAAGCCAAGAGACATGAAAACATGCTCAAAGTCACTACTCATCCGAGAGATGCAAATCAAAACAACAATGAGATATCATCTCACACCTGTCAGAATGGCTATCATCAACAAATCAACAAATAACAACTGCTGGAGAGGATGCGGAGACAAAGGAACTCTCCTGCACTGCTGGTGGGAATGCAGACTGGTGCAGCCACTATGGAGGACAGTATGGACTTTCCTCAAAAAATTAAAAATGGAACTCCCATTTGACCCTGCAATCCCACTTCTGGGAATATATCCCAAGAAACCAGAAACACCAATCAGAAAGGACATATGCATCCCTATGTTCATAGCAGCACAATTCACCATAGCTAAGATTTGGAAACAGCCTGAGTGTCCATCAGCAGATGAATGGATTAGAAAACTTTGGTACATCTACACAATGGAATACTATGCTGCTGTAAAAAAGAAGGAATTCTTACCATTTGCAACAGCATGGATGGAACTGGAGAGCATTATGCTAAGTGAAATAAGCCAGTCAATGAAAGAAAAATACCACATGATCTCACTTATTTATGGATAATAAAGACCATTATAAATTGATTAACATAAACAGATACAGAGGTAAAACAGCATTGAACAGACTGTCAAACTATAGCTGGAAGGCTCGGGAGGGTTCAGGGGGAGTTAAGAGATCAACTGAAGGACTTGTATGCATGCATATAAGCATAATCAATGGACACAAGACACTGGGGGGTAAGGGAGGAGGGGGGAAGGTCAAGGGGAAAAAAATGGAGACTTATTTAATACTCTTTGTAATACTTTAAGCAATAAAACAAAACTTAAAAAACAAAAAACAAAATGAACAAGCAAGCAAAACAAAACAAAACAAAAAAACAAAAAAAAAAAAAGAAAGAAAATAATCTATTTTTCTCCCTCCTACTCCTGGTGTGATTGCTGTCATTCATCATTCATGAATAAGCATGTAACAAAATGCACTGTTGTTGTTATAACAAAAATTAAAAAATAGTTTACCTTCAGTCTTCCTTCTTTGATGTTCTTGCTTTCCTTATATAGGTCTGAAATTCTGATCAATATTAGTTTTCTGTGTAAAACTTCTTTTACTATTTCTTGTAAGACAGATCTACTAGAAACAGGTTCTCTCAATTTTGTTTGTCTAAGAAAGCCTTCATTTTTTCCTCACTTCTGAAGGATGATTTTGCAGGGTACAGAATTCTAAGTTCATGGGTTTTTTTTGTCTCAGCACTTCAAATATTTTGCTTCACTCTCTTCTTGCTTCCATGGCATCTGAGGTGAGGTTGGATGTAAGTCTGACCTTTGTTTCTCTGTACATAAGGTGTTGGAAATTGTGAGTGACATGCCTAGATATAGAATTGGCTTTGTTTTTGTTTGTTTGATTTTGGCATTCATACTGTTTAGTGTTCTCTGAGCTTCCTGGATCTATAGTTTTGTGCCTGATGCTGAGTATTAATTGGGGGAAATTCTCACTCATTATTGTTGGAAACATTCTGTTTCTTTCCTCTTTCTTCTGTTATTCCCATTATGTGTATGTTGTACCTTCCGTAGTTGTCCCACAGCCTTCAGATACGCCGTTCTGTTATTTTCGGTCATTATTATTCTCTCTGCTTTTCCATTTTGGAGGTTTCTTTTGAGATTTCTTCAAGCTCAGAGGTTCTTTCCCCAGCTGTGTCTAGTCTACTGCTAAGGCTACCAAGGACACTTCATTTCTGTTACAGCGCTTTTTATCTCTAGCATCACTTTTGTTTCTTTTTTAGGGTTTTCATCTCTCTGCTTACATTGCCCATCTGTTCTTGCATGCTGTCTATTTTATCCATTAGAGCAGGGTGATTTGGATGTTTATAACATCATTTGGGGGCCATACAAAATTATCAACTTAAAAATTGGCCTGCTCTATTTTGTCAAACATTTAATTAGCTCACCCCTAATGCCTTGGCAGGGCCAGACCAAATGATTTCGCGGGCGTTATATGGCCCGAGGGCTGGATGTTCCCCACCCCTGCATTACGGCCTTTAGCATATTAGTGATAATTGATTTACATTTCTGGTCCAGTGACTCCAGCATCCCTGCCATGCCTGGCTCTGATGTTTGCTCTCTCTCTTCATATTGTGCTTTTGCCTTTTAGTAGCCCTTGTGATTTTTGTTTTTTAGCAGGACAGGATGTCCTGGGCGATAGGACCTGCTGTAACATGTCTTTGGAAATAGGTGGTGTGGCATGGGGGAGGGAAGCAGCTCTAGTCCTGTGATGGGATCTCAGTCCCTTAGTGAGCCTCGCTGTGTTTCTTGTTATTTTTCCCTCCCCTGTGGGTGGGACGGAGTGTCTCGAGTGGGAGTTGGGTATTTTCCTTTTCCCACGTGCTGGGCTGGGCCCGACTGGAGTTGGTGTTCCCCTCACCCAGCACAGGTAGGCTCTGGTTAATAGTTTCTCCTGAGGGCAGGCTTGTTTAGAGACCACAGTGCTTTGCGTATTTCAGAATGGTTCTTCTCTCTATCCTACGTCTCTGTCAAGACCGGTAAAGATAAAAAGGCACAGATCACTGGTGACATAGGTGTATCGCTACAAACCGCCAGCTGTGGAAAGGTGATGAACCACTACTATAGTAGTGCAGCCCCCTCTCACACATCGAGGAGGATGTCCAAGTCCTAACCTCCAGTTTCTGTAAATACATTCTTATTTGAAAATAGTCTTTGCATTTATAACTACAGATGCCCATGAGAGGGCGCTGTGAATCCACACTCACAATGAACAGGGAATCCCAGGAGAGGAGGGTGAGCCAGACTGAGACCCCTCATGGAAGTCAGCACCAAGCCCATCTCTTTGGGGGCCTTGGGGAGCAGGTTCTTGGCATTCACACAGCACATGTACAAACCATTGCACACGCAACACTAGTTTATCAAGCTTTCTTTCCAGATGTTAGGGAAACGTAAAGGGCCAGGTAAAAACGTTTCATTGGAACATGGGCAGGGTGAGGTTCCACGCATGTATGCCATTTCCTCTCATGGCTGACTGAATGAGCACATGCTTGCATCATTCTGCACAGCCTGACTGTGAGCCCTGCTTCATCAGGAGCCAAGCCAGGATTCCAGAGGCTGACACTCTCCCAGGCTGCCAATTCCTGATGCCAGCATGGCGCCTGCCAAATGTCACACCTGTGGTTTTCCCATCCTGATGACCTCCCTCCTCAGAGAGCAATGGCATGAGTTGGATGGGTGACTCATCCAGACATCAGTGTGGGTGTCCTCTCTCTAGAAAGGGGCCCTGTTCCCACGGGGATCACCCACCATGGATTGGACACCCCTGCTTTCACCTAAGCTCCTGCAAGCAGCCATCGTGTGCAGCTCTTATTGCTTAGGCTGCTGTGGCGGAATCACTAGTTTATGCTCCCGCTCCCCCCTGCGCATGTGAAGGAGCCAGTCTGCCCGCTGCCTCTTTAGCATGGTTTCCAGCTTCCCTGCGGCTGGAGCAATGCCACGCGGAGGGTGAAGGGGTTGTGTCTCTGGGCTCTCGTCCGCCCTGATTTACCAGATGAGCCAGGGCGATGACTTACGACTCAGAATTTTAATTCTTCAACTTCCTAGACCAGTCAGGCTGCCAGAAAGCCTCTCTTCTCCTGGATGGGGCCATGCTTTGCTTTTTCTTAAAATCAAAACAGGCCACAATTTCAGGACATCCTGTGACAGAGGTCAGTCTGAGTGTTTTATGCGTCTCTTATCCCGGCCCTTGCATGTCACTAAGCCCTTTGAATACCCTGCCCTTCTGCATGCCTTCTCTCCCATGTAATCTACCAGAAAAAGCAGCTGGCTTGTGGGGGTGCAGAGCAGATTCCTGTGGCTGACCTGCTGCTCTGCCATAAACACTCATATATGACTCAATCCTGCCTCTGCTTCATTGGCTTAAGTAGTGACAGGCAGCCCGGACCCATTGTTTGTCCGGTTACAGAGAGTCAGGCGTCGTGGGGGGGTGGGTTTGGGGGGACAGATGACAGGCGAAGCCTGGAACATACTGAGATAGACCTGGCCTCGTCTCGCCATGTGGCGGTGCCCAGATCTCCATCACATCCCAGCTCTAAGGGAATAGAGTTAACAGCCAGGTCCACTCAGAACCCGCCTTCACCTGCTGCAGAGCTCAGCTGGGGACTTGCTTTCCGTGCTTCCCATCCCTCGCTTGCACCAGGTGAGTGCAGCTGTTCTGTAGCCCCACTCCTGAGGGAGGAAGCTCACTGTTCTCAAACCGCAGCTGCAAATCCACCCTCGGTTCACCACTCAGACACTGTGTTTGCAAATCCGAAATCCCACGCAGAAAGGCTGCCTTTCCGTTTAATTTGATTCCATCAATATTTACCAAAGGTTAGCCAGGTTAATGCAGCGGCTACAGTAGGCTCCACAGAGGAGAACGCTGGAAATGAGAGGGGGAGCCTCCTGGCTTTCAGTAGCTTATAATCGAATTGGAGCCAAAAAATAGAGGCGACGTAGAGAATATATCTCCGTAGAATGCGTTGACTATCTAGGAAACATTTAAAAGAACACTGCGCTGCCCTGACTGGTTTGGCTCACTGGATAGAGCATCGGCCTGCGGACTGAAGGGTCCCAGGTTCGATTCCAGTCAAGGGCATGTACCTTGGTTGCGGGCACATCCCCAGTAGGAGGTGTGCAGGAGGCAGCTGATCGATGTTTCTCTCGTCTATGTTTCTAGCTCTCTGTCCCTCTCCCTTCCTCTCTGTAAAAAATCAATGAACTATATTTAAAAAAAAAAGAATACCGTGTTTGTGGCTTTAAGCTTGAAGAGGCCCTGGCACATTTTAGTAAAGTGGGTCAGCTGTTACCATGGATTTCCATATAAAAGGACAGACAGGCACCCGGGGGAGTTCTTGTTGGACAGGGTCATGCACTCGCAGGGAGACCATGTAGAGAGCGGCTGTTTGCTCTGTCCTCAGCAGGCAGCCTTCTTCTCTAGAAGCCCGTCCTGCCTCCCTCAGGGAGTCTTGGGATTCTGACCGATGGCACCAGGTATATGGTCCTCCGGAGGCTGCAGACATTTGAGATGAGGTCGTTAAGATCAGGGCATGAGCACAGCTCTGAAGAATGAATGATCGTCATGAATATGGAGCTAAATGAAGCATCCCTTGTAGGTTTTTTACTTTTGTTTGTTGTTGTTTTTTTAATTTCAGAGAGGAAGGGAGTGGGAGAGAGAGATAGAAACACCAATGATGAGAGAGGATCATTGATCTGCCTCCTGCACACCCCCCACAGGGGATTGAGCTAGCAACTCGGGCATGTGCCCTGACTGGGAATCGAACCGTGACCTCCCAGTTCGTAGGTTGACACTCAACCTCTGAGCCCTGCAGGCCGGGCGAAGCACCGTGTTTTAGAGAGCAGGGCTTGCACGTGAAGACCACCCAATGTCCACGTCCACACTCTTGGGATGACGTGTTTGTGTTTTCCCACGGGAGGGGGAGCTCTGACAGTTCCTGCTAAGGCCCTGCCTCCTCCTCTAGATGCCAAATGTCCAGCTGTGAGCACTGCACCAGGTGAGGCTGGCAGTGCCCTCTTAGGGACGCCTGCGGCTGATGAAGGGTGGAGCAAGCTGAGGTCTCGGGGCATTAGCGAGGAAGGCCCATGTCCTCAAAGGTCAGACGTTCTCCTTCTGATGAGGGATAATCTTCAACAGCAAGAGGAACAGACAGTTCTGTTTATTGCTGCGTTAGTGACTCCCCAGGGAAGCCCGGTGGGAGCGGAGCAGGAGGAAGCCTCCAACAGCGGGGGAAGGTCTCCACACCACATGTCAGGATGATGTGTGTCTGGTGACGGTCACGGAGACCACAGGTGGGGCAGGTCCGTGGATTGGCCAGGATGGCTGTGCTGTTGTTTTGTGTTGAGCCTGCTGCACACCGCGATGGCTTCTTTGAATTGAGAAAGCACCCACTGCGTCCTGGACCGGAGGGGAGCCCCTTGGGGAACGTGTGCTTTCTCATCCTCAGTGGGACTGAGACGGGGGTCTTTTAAAAACATTCAAATGAAAGCAGGTATAACCTTGTAACTGCCCCCAGAAGCTAGCTAGCAGCCATAACCCAACTGGTGACACAGTTCTGCCAGATTCAAACCCTGTTTAAGGTGTGACATTGACCCGGCCAGTGTGGTTCAGTGGCTGAGCATCAAACTATGAACCAGGAAGTCCTGGTTTGATTCCCGGTCAGGGCACAGGCCCAGTTGTGGGCTCCATCCTCAGTGTGGGGCGTGCAGGAGGCAGCTGGTCAATGATTCTCTATCATCATTGATGTTTCTCTCTCTCTCCCTCTCCCTTCCTCTCTGAAATCAATAAAAAATAATAAAATAAATAAAAAATAAACGTGTGACTTCCACTGATTCTGAGAATAAAATGAATGCATATCTCTCCCAGGGTCAGCAGGACATGGTGGCTGCAGGTAGTCGCAGAGGGTTCCACCAAAGAGAAGGGCAGTGGAGGGGTGGGGTCCCAGCCAAGTTTCCTCCTCACTTTCAGATCCTGTCTTCACTCTCAGCTTCTGCTCTTGTGATGGGTTTAGCACATCCTGGACTCCACCTCACAAAGAACACCCGTGGGAAGGAAGAGGTGTTTGGGAACTGACACCTTCTCTGTCTTACACCTTCTTAGAAAAACCAGAGGCACCCTGTACTTGGGCAGGTCAGATGCACTATTCAGGTCGACCAGATGTCGGTGCTCCGTAGCATGTTAAGCTGAAAAGGATAAGCCAGCTGCCACTTCGTATTTGGGGAAGAGAACTCACAGGTCCAGAAAGATAGATATTTGTCCCCTGAGAGTCATCAGAAATGGGGTAAGAGCCAGCATTCCTCATGGCACTATGTGAAATTATAAAATATGTCCTCTTTAAAATTTTATTACATTTCAAGTGTTTGAGAATCTCTGAACAGTAGTTTTTTAAATAGAAAAAGGAGCTTTTATTGACAACATACTCAAATATTTGCTATTTGCAAACGTGTTTGTTTGGATGCACTTGGGCGAACAGGTTCAATGGAATGAGGACTGGCCGTGTCTCTGTTTTTGCAGCCAGGTTTCCATTTCCTGGTTTATCTGACTGACTCCAATTATGTTTGTTTGTTTTTCGTTGCCTCTTCTTTAATCGAGCATGCATTCAGGTATAAAACATTTAATTATTTTGGAGTCAGGGCATTACAGGAAATGCAGGCAAATAAACGCACCAGGCCACTTGTTCTTGGTGCTTTCCATGCCCTCCCCTGGCGAGGAGGCGTTCTCAGCCGGCGATGGTGGTGGCCAGAAAGCCAGCCTCCTGAGGCCTGTTTAACTGTCAGGTGGTAGGCAAGTGGGGGAAGTTGAGCTGAGAGGACCTCGTGGAACAAGGAGGTAAACATTTTTCTGGAGGCAGAGAAGGTGTCCAAAGTCAGTCAATATTCATGCTGGATTTTAAGGGATGCGTTGGGATTTTAGACAGGAGTAGGAATAGATTCTGAGGCAGAGAACAGAGCGGGTACAAAGGCATTACCATGGGGCATGAAGTGTCTACAGACGGAGAAACCCAGTGTGGCTCATGTGACCCAGGGGGGCTCCGACCCAGGACCTGGGTCTGTCTTCTAAGTCACAGGAAATCACCCGTGGCTTTCGTAATGGGCTCGGGAGCCAATCATACGTGTTAAGTGTTCGCATTGCACCAGGCACTGCTTTAAGCACTTACATCAGTTAACGCAGGGGCCAGAGGCTGTTATTGCCTCTGCTCCTCTGCCATGGAAGACACTGATGGACAGGAATGCCACAGTCCACACCATTCAGGCATCACGGCTTCAAGTAGCAGGAACAGGGTTTAGACCGCACAGCCTGGCTCCAGAGCCCATCCGCCCTTAATGTCTGCATCCTTCTTTATTTTGTTACTAGAGGCATGAAATTCGTGCATGGGTAGGGTCCCTAGTCCTGGCCTTCCTTCATTCTGCGCCGCCCCCGGTGGTTAGCACACATCATAGTGATCAAACTCCCGGTCGAACTCCCAAGGGGACAATTTGCACATTAGGTGCATATATATATATATATATATATATATATATATATATACATACATACACACACACACACACACACACACATATACACACATTCATATGTGTATATATGTATATATGTGTGTATATATATATGTATATGTATACACACACATACACGCACACACACACTAGAGGCCCGGTACACAAAGTTCATACAGGGGCAGGGAGAGGCATGTGTCCTTCAGCTCAGCCTACACCCTCTTCAATCTGGGATCCCTCTCATAACTTAGGACTCCTGGCTCCCAAACACTCACCAACCTACCTGCCTGGTTGCCGCTGTTTCTGCCTGCCAGCCTGATCAATGCCTAACTTCTCCCCTGCTGGCCTGATTGCCCCTAATTGCCCTCCCCTACTGGCCTGGTCACCCACAACTGCCCACCCCTACTGGCCTGGTCACCCACAACTGCCATCCCCTGCAGGCCTAGTCACCCCCAACTGCCCTCCCCTGCTGGCCATCTTTGACCATGTGGTGGTGACCATCTTGTGTGTTGGAGTGATGGTCAATTTACATATTACTCTTTTATTAGATAGGCTATATATATAATTTTTAAAAAGAGAACATTAGGTAAATTACAGAAGTAGAAGTGATTTCTAGAAAAAATGGGCTTAGGAAACAAGTAATGGAGGTAAAGGAAGGGCCTGTGGAACTTGGGAGTGAGGAAGGTGATGGTGAGGTGCCTGGAGCCAGAGTGGGGGAGGGGTCGAGGTGGGAAAGGCAGGGTGAGCTCCAGGAAGGGAAAACCCTTCTTTATTTTTGAGAAATGTATTTTTTTTGTTTGGCTGTAACCTTCTTCATTTTTAGGGTCAGTGTCCCTCTTGCTTTACCTAATTTTGGGGACAGGTGGGTAGGCGGGGGCAGATGAAGGGCGATATGGCAGCCACCATGGCCCTAGATGGGTGTGAACTGCAGTGATGGGAAATGTGAGCTTTGCACACTCGGGTTCCAGAGTACGTGGGTCAGGGGCCAGGCAGCCCAGCAGGGGTGCCCGTGGCTACAGCCCATTTCCACCACAGTTGAATCTCCTTCCCTGGCATTGCTGCAGGTCTTGGTGTGTTCTGGGAAATCACACATGCATTGGTCAGTGGTGTTTTGTCTAGGAGGGTTTGGGTATTTCTCTTCTGTCATCTCGGATTTCTCTCACGTCCACGGTTACCTTGATTCACAAAGACAGATCCGACTCAAAAATGTTAACTCAAGGAAAATGATGATTTCCGACCTGCAGGTTTGCCAATTAATGAGACAAGCCAGTGGGGAGGCTACGGAGGAGCCGTGAGGAGGGATGTGGGTTCTCCCCACACAAGAGCCCTGCTCTGAGGTGCCTGGCTTGCAGAGCGAGTGTGGTGGGGATGTGGGTCCTGCCCCCTCTCACATCCAGGCCGCCAGCTCCTAAGGCCTGAGTGTCTCACACACACCTCCTTTCACAGCTCCCCTGGCTTCCGGAACATGCAGAGAAGCACGCTGCCCGCCTTTCCAGAATCACATTCCTCCCTCCCACCGCTCTCGAGGCCCCGGTGCCATGTTTCCTGCTGGTCTGTGTTTTGTGGAGGCAGAGCCTGAGCTGACACCCTGCAGACCAAACCCTACCGCCGGCTGCTGTGTGCCTGGCTGGGAGGTAAGAGTGCTGTTCCCCCTCCTACGTGGTGGCAGGGGGAGGCAGGGGGAGCAAGCTGCTTTGTGAGCTGGGAAAACGATGAGATTTACAGCGGGTGACAGTGAGTGAGTTACCTTGGCAGGCGGCCGTGTGCATCTATTTCTATATTGTCCGTAGCTGCGTTTGGGCTGCACTGGGGGGCCGAGCAGCTGGGACAGAGGCCACACAGCTGACGGTGCCTAGAATATTGACTGTCGGACGCTTTACAGGAAGAGCAATGGCCAGGCCCCTGTCTGAATCACGGTTCTGTTTTGTGAGACATCCAGGTCCGCCTTGCACGCAAAGCTGGGCGCATTGCTATGAGGCTTGCCTGTCATTTCACATTTGTTTAACTTACTCCTTGCGTACCGTTATTTCCTTTAAACTTGCTAATCTGATCTCTGTTTGTTTGCCTGGCCCATTCTTTACTTTCTCCCTAGTTGTGGGGAAATATTCTCCATGAGTAGATTTTCTTTACCTGCCACAACACAGTGTTCCTGAAGGCAGACATCAGATTACATTTCTCCCCTACATCTGAGAACATCACTCAAATACTACTTGATTAATTTACCAAACTAAAAAGTGACACGCCTCAAAAAAAGTGTTACATCAGTTAATGTCTCTGGCCAAGTGCCAGGCTGTCCTGCTGTGTGTGCAGGAGTGTGTTTGTGTGTGTGTGTGTGTACATGTGGGAGGATGTGTTGTGTGTGTGATTGAGGTGTAGGGATGTGAGTGTGTGTGCATACATGTGGGGAGATGTTGTGTGTGTGTGTATTGAAGTGTAGGGATGTAGGTGTGTGTGACTTCATGCCTCAAAGAGCAGAGAATAGAAGCCACTTGAACTTGAAGCCCTGAGATTCCTGCTTTCTTGACTCGCTCCTGGCCCACAGCACAACTTCGCCCACCATGGGCAGTGGGGGTGGAGAGCCCTGTTTTAAATGTGTAATGGAATGAAGCGTGTTATTTACCGAGGCGAACGGGATACGGAGGAGGCTGGGAGCAGGTCTGCCTGCCACGTGCAGGGGGCTCAGCAAGTAGAGGTGGAGCCAGCACGGGGCGAGTAATGAGACAATGGACCATGTGATGGGATGACGCACATTCGCGCCATGGTAGGGCGTTGCGCCCGCGTGTGCTGTGGAGACCAGGCCGCAGTGAAATGTGTGGAGTCCCGAACATGAGAGGCCTGTCCCTTCTCCCCACACTTCCATGCCCTCTGACTGCCGGCCTGAGTGGTTTTTCTTATTCACTTTCTAGTAAGGGGAAATGGTCCTGATTATAACTGTGAGGGGCAAATGCGCATATGGGTTGATATCCTTGCTTTTTTAGCACAGGACACAACATGAATCAGCTTTAGCCAAAAAGAACCAGAAAGGCACTCAGGGTTCGCTGAGGGCTCAGGAATGGGAATGCAGATGATTGGTTTCTGGATGGGTTGGAACTGGAGACATGAATCTGTTCAAAGCTTCCTCTTCCTTCTTCTCCCCTCTTTCTCCTGGCAGACTCCCTGTCATTTCTCTCTTCGGAGCAGCTTCCTCCAAGTTTCAAACCCATTTTGGATAATCATGATCATAAGTAGTACCTGGGTTTTTTGTTTTTTTT
>PVJC01005659.1:0-58119 GCA_004026665.1 Murina feae
CACCTGGGGTGGACACTCTTGTTGTATGCCTTTGAAGGCTGGGTGCACAGTCTTGTAGTTATCACTGGGCGGTATCACTGGGAGGAAATGATCTGCGGGCTTTTCTCCTTGTTGTTTGGGGTTTGGATCTTTTGGAGTTCTGCCCCGGCTGCAGGCTGGCCGGCACACAGCTTGGGCGGGGTTGTAGGTGGGGTGGGGCAGGGTCTCAGAGTCACAGGGCGGAGCAACCCACAATGGCTGCTTTTCCGCGGCTAAGTCTGCGTGTGCCTTTCAGTCCCCAAATCTCCGCGCCAGTGACTCCTGCGAACAGCACTGGCCGAAAATCGCTAGTCTTCAGCCCCGCTGCCTCGCAGCCCACGCCGCACTCTTTGCGACCCCGGGAGTCCACAATCTCCTCTCTAGCCGCGAACCCCACCGAGCGCAGCCGCCGCTCCCCTTCACCTGCGCCGCCACGGCTCCGCACCGCTGCCTCCGTTCCGCGCGTCCCTCGGTACCTTTCAGTTTTGGCACAGGGAGCTTCCACTCAGTCTCAAAGCACTCCTTCTCTTGCCTTCTGGTTGCAAAGCCTCTCCTCCCTTGGTTCTAAAGGATGGCCGTTTATCTGTATAGTTGTATTTAAAAATATAGTTGTGGAGGCTGCGGATTTAGGTATATACCTCATGCAACCATCTTGGTTCCTCCCTCATGATTCTATTTTAAATGGATTTGCTGAGAGATGCCTTTTGCTGTCACCAGTGAACTCTGGGGATGCGGACTTCCTGTGTAAGGAAATGATCCACTTTCATCCTCTCTCTTGTTCTTCTCCACTCTCCACTTCCACATTCTTTTCCTTCCTTGCTCTCTCTGCCTCTGTCCTTGTTACACGTTAATTTTCTTCCTTGCTAGCCATGATCCCTTTGCTCCAGCTCCCCAAGAAGTAGATGGGTGAGCATGTGGAGTTAGTCCCCTGAGATGCTCACGACCTGTTGACCTCTGTGCAGTTTCATTTTGTTAGGAAGCACAGAAAAATGCATTAACATATCTACATTCTCTCCCTGGTTTCTAACAGTTTCAAACAAGGAATCGTAGCTTGTAAAGGCTACTTATTTTAAATTTACCTTTTTAGGAAAGAGAAAAATTGCCATAGTAACAATCAGCTAGCCTTCCCACCCCACCCTCCCCAGGAAGAGAATTAAAGCAACAAGTTTCAGGAGAGAGAAAGGAAAAGTGCTTTCTGAGAAGGTCTGCTACTTTAAGAAGAATATCACCTAGTCTGTTCTCGAGATTTGACCTGGTATTTTACACATGGTAAATAAATGCTCAATAAATATTTATAAACCAGCTGGAGGAGCCAGTGCCAGGCCCCAGTGTTTCAGTGTGGTGCCGATTCACCTCCAGAGCCAAGTCAAGGGAAAGCCTGGCACACAGGGCACGCCTTTTGTCCATTGGTTGTTTACTGAATAGATTTGTGTCTCTCTACTCCACTTTAGAACCATGAGGGGAGCTTTAAATTCTGATGCCCAGGCCACACCCCACACCAAACCTCTGGGGTGGGGACCAGTACTAGTGTTTATGCAGCTCCCTCAGTGATTCAATGTGTAGCCAAAAGTGAAAACCATGGTCTTGTGATCATTATCATGTATCTGATCATCACTTTTTACCTTTGCAGAGTGCTTTTCAACCCATTTTAGCTATTAGTTTTTACAGCTGTAAGGGTTAAAACATGTCATGTGGATTCATTTTTAATTGGTCCGCTTGATATTTCCTCTCTTATTGCTAATGAATAGAAAATGTTATTGGTATTTCCTCTCTTATCCTATGTAATAAAGAGGTAATCTGCAAATCGACCCTCATGCCCTCACAAGATGGCTGCCTATAACCAGGCAAGGGAGTTAGTGAGGGACAACCAAACGACTGAATAGCAGGCTGTATGGGGTGACCAGGCTAGTGGGGGGCGGGGGGGAGCAGTTGGGAGCAACCAAGCCAGCAGCAGGCACAGTTGGGGGTGACCAGGCCAGCAGGGGAGGACAATTAGGGGTGATCAGGCTTGCAGTGGGGAGGGGCAGTTAGGGGTGACCAGGCAGGTAGGCAGGTGAGCGATTAGAAGCCAGTGGTCCAGGATTGTGAGAGGGATCCCAGATTGTAGAGGGTACAGGCTAGGCTGAGGGAATTCCCCCCCACACACACACCCCAATGCATGAATTTTGTGCACCGGGCTTCTAGTTGCTAATAAACAGAAGACGAAACAAAGCAAAATACCATCTTAGATAATGTTATCACTGTATTCCTCTAGGTGGGTTCTTCATGGTCCTGAGGTTTCAAATAGTCCTTTTAACTTCCTGTAGTAGACACCTACGCAGGTGATTCAGTTCTGTTGGGGAGACACACTGTCATCCTGGCACAGTGCTCAGCCTGGATGGTGTAAGTCCTGGGATTAGGTCTGGGGCTGAGTGAAGGAAGGCTCTCTCCCCAAGGGAAAACTTTTTCACAGACACAGTTCTTAGGTGGGCCAGGCACACCTTCCCTTTGGCTTTGTAACACCTGATGCTCTTGAATCCTGAGGGCAGCTCTCTGGGAGAAGCTGAGGATGGCCTGCCTCCAGGGCTGTCCTCTCTCCTGGGGTCCGCTTCATGGTGCCATCAGGCTCACATCCTGAGATGTGAAGGATGAAATGCATCTCTAGTCTTCTTCCTCACAATCCCGCTTCTTTGGGTGATAACCTGTATGAAATATATGAGCAGGACAATTTTGAGTCTCCCCACCAGAATCGGATCACCTGTGTTGGTGTCTGCTGGAGGAAGTTAAACGAAACTGTTTGAGACCTCAGAACCATGCAGAATCCACCTTCAGGAAAGCACGTAGAACCCCAACCCCAGCTATGGCCAAATCTGAGCTTGGGAAACAAATTAAGCAGACAAACTCCTGCTCTGGCAATGAGCCTACATTTTAAACTGTGCACATTGCAGAAAACACTTGCTAGGATGTAATGTAAACATTGACTTACAAGCTTTGGTGTGCTCCATGTTTGTGCTGTTTAAGTAGCTTGTTGAAACTAAAGGGGAGAGAGATTTATCATCTTATACAAGTCAGGCAATGTTTAGGGGAAGGAGAGATTTCGGGAGCTGTTTAAGTGGGGGGGGGGGGAGAAGTCTGTATTTGGTCTTAGTAAACAGTGAAATGAAGCAAGAGGTAACATTTGGAGAAAAGAGATTAACCTACCCAGGAAAGCTAAGTTACCGTATTAAGGAATGGTATAGAGGCGTAAACTATGTTTGATGCCTCTACTAAGCAAAAGATAGCTGCAAACTCTTCTATGTATATTCATTTAAAATAATATTTTTGATGTTATAATAACATAGCTAATACTTATTGGGTGCAAATCACATATACAACTATTTGTTCCTCACGACAGTCTTATGTAGTCGGTAGGCTGTTACACCCACTCCACAGATGAGGCATTGAGAAGTTGTGCAACTTGTCCAAGGTCACAAGGTTAGTGAATCGCAAAGCCAGAATTTTAGCTGAGATAGCCTGGCTCTGGATTCCATGTGCGTTAAGTTGAGTTTGTTTTGTTATTCCATTTGATATAATTGCTGAAATTGCTTCTTTTACTTTCTTGCAACTAGATAAAACCTTGTGCACTGAGTCATTTAATTCTGTTCATTTAAGATGAATGATAATTATTAATGCTATTAAGTGATGTTTATTCTGCTGATTTGATATAATAAATGGAGACTTTCTAATATCTGCCAGGATATTAGAGTATCAATTGATTTATTTTCCTGAAGTGAAAATTAGGTTTTGTCTTTGATAAATATTCTTACTTCGATAAAGATTGGAGAACTAACAACTATTCCAATTTATTTAATTTCTGTAATTGCTAAGCCAAACTTATTTGGAAATTTTTAAGTGAGGAAACTTTATACAGAGAATAGAGAAGACTCCAATGGCTTGAAGACATTTACAAGTTATATAGATTGTAGACCCTCCGGGCAGGCATCCTGCAACGCGAAGCAAGTGAGATTAGACTTTACTATAATCGGTTCTATTGGGTCCTCAAAAGTTTTTCTTCTTTTTTAAATCGCAGTTACAGTTGAGAGTAATATCCTAGAAATTCAGAATTTAAAGATCTACAGCACCTAGATCTGGCCCATAGAAGGCATGCAGTTAAGGTTTGTTGATTAGATATTACAGGATGAATGTAAATCACTGCCACAAGGCAGAAAACAGGCTTAAGTTCTCTTTTTTTGAATATTTAAATTTTTTTATATTTTTCTACCCAAGATGCATTTGCTATCATCATCAATGAATATTAAAGGAATTGGTCAGATTCAACTACATGATATTTCAGATAAAAGGTTGTCTTGAAAGAAGGCAGACTTCCTCAAGCCATGTACTCAACTTACAGTTTGAGTTTCCATTTCTAGTGTCAGAATGGTCGGTCTTTGCCTGGCACTCCTTTAAAAGCACCCCCCAAAACTTGATCCTAATTCTTTAATTGTTTGGACTATATTTTCTACTTTCAACCTAAGAGTTCATATAAACTCGGGGCATTTTATCAAGTCACCTAAGATGAATTTCTGTAGTTTTTTATTACATTCCTTTTAGAAAAAATAAGTAATTCTACCAACAATTCTGTCTCTCCTTTCTTTTCTAAGATGATCAAGGAACAGGAGTTTTGGAGTCTCTGAAGTCTGGAAGGTGACTCCTCCCAGCTCATATCGCCACCATAGAAGTACTCACAGACCCTCGTGAATGCCCAGCCTCTTTCTAGTTCAGCCTTTGCACCCTTCCGGGTGTTTTGCATCCATGGCATTCTTCCTGCTCTTTCTACTCAACCTTATAGCGGAGATTGGCCCACAAGGAAACAAAACTAAACAAACAGAAAACCAAGTTGGGTGTCAGGCATCCCTGTCAGCCTCTCTGAGCCAGTGAATGGCACCAGGGAAACCAGAGGGGACACTGGTGCTCTGGCTTCTGCCCTGTCATGATGCAGCTAATAGTGGCCTGGCAAGCGGTCGGTGAACCTCAGGTGAATCATGGTCACATGACGGCATGGCTCTAACCCAACCCCCTGTTGAATTAGAAGCAAAATCCGGGGAAGGGAGCAATGACTTGATCTTAGAAGGAGCCTCAGGGGGAGCAGCTGCATTTCCGAGCCTGAAATGAACACCCCCCGGAGTCTGTCTTTGGGGCCCAGAGTGGCCTGAAGTTCTGATTTTCAGTGTGTAGCTGAAAGGTGACATCTAGAAATCAATTTTCTGATTGTTCTCTTGTTTAGTCAAGGGGAGAAATTTGCTGCTTATACGGGCTTGAGCGTCTGACACCACTTCAAGAGAGCGCTCCAGGATCACAGGTTATGGTATCTTCTGCATTAGCTTGCCCTCCCCACACTGCAGAAAGCCTCGACCTTGACCTTCAGGGAATTTCCTTCCTAGAGGAGAGCAGGGAAATTCCGTTTCCATGTTAACAGAGGGAGGTCTCCGCCTGTCACTGCCTGCCGCGGTTAGCTCTGCGGGCTCCGGGAGCCCAATTATGTGTGGAGCATTAGAAAAGGAGCCGGCGTTCGAGCTAACGTGTCGAAGACACGGACACAGACCCTGTCAACAAATAATGGGACGCGCTGGCGTGTTGGCACACACATTTGTGGTTTGGAAGATTACCTTTCAAAGTGGACTCGCTGTGCAGCTGGAAATGAGCTGAGACCCCCATTTCGGTAGCTTTCTTGCTTGGATGGTCTAGATGCCATCGGCAGAGGCAGCCGAGAAAATAACAGCAGCGTTAACTGTTCACGCAAGTGTAATAACGGTCTTGAACAGAAGAAGAGTAGTTACCTTTGTCTAGTGCTCCCTGCTGTAAAATGTAATAAAATAGAGACCGCCGCCTCCCGCGGTCTGCACCCTGCTTCTCTTCTCACACACACGCCGGTGACTCAGAAACACCCTTCGATCACACGCTAAATTCACATCTTAATTTTGAAAAGTCCATTCCTAAGAGCTTGATTCCCCGAATGCATTTGACAGCTCTCAGGCCAGTGTTATTAGGCGAGAATTCTCCAAGCCCTGGGAGATTTACAGCCTGGGAGATCACAGAGCAGGAGTGGGTGCAGTCCTGTCCCCCATCCATTCTCCAGCATCACGCTGACAGGAGCTATCTGTGTGGCAGAAGGAAGAGCTCAAGAGGGGTGGCTTCGCATGAAAATAGAAGCCCCTGTTAGCAGCCGGAAGCAGTGGTGCTGAAAAGCAATCGCTGGTGTCAAGAACTTTCTTAGCTGAGCAGTGCAGCTGGTGGCAATAAATAGCATTCTAATAAAGGAGGATGCTCCATCCATGACATAAGTGAACACCGTTTCAACTACCCAACATCATTTATGAGACTACACATGTCTGAAATGGATTTCCCCCGATACGTTTCTACATAAAAACGCGAAGATTTCAGTAGGAAGAAAAGATCTGCATTTTAAATCAAAGTGAAATGGGGAGAAGTGCAGTGTTTTTTTTAAGTACAGCGTGAACCATAACATTTCAGGGCATCGCACTGTACAATTACTTGTTCCTAAAAAGGAAGGATGCCGTTTTCTATGATCGTGAAATGCTGTAATTATCCCAGGAAGCCTGATAGCACTTCACCTTTTCCTAGAAGCTGCAAAAGGCAAATGCGTACATTGACTACCTTAGACCTCATTCTCAAGACACGAGCGCATGTTCTTACATAAGCCATTAATGAAATCCAGTCAATTTCACCTAATCCCTAAAATGGTTCTAAAGGAACTGTTGAAAATGATGAACCAGGAAAGCCGCGTGCACCATTAGTGGGCTTAAACAAGGGGGCTCATCTGACCTCTTAACTCATTGGCTCTGCATGAGTAAATAAGTTATTAGTTTTGACATAACCAGTGGTTTATTTTATCATCTACTGCTGTTCTTTGTTACATGTTCTATTCATACCACATGTTATTGCTCTTTATAATGATTGTGAAACACAGCAATTGCACAGGCTGTATCCTATCCCACTGGGATAAACATTGTGGATGAGGGACCAGAAGAACTTGCCTTTGACTTGAAGTTTCTCCCTACGGCTTTCTTTACATGAGAAAGATTTTCTACTGATGCCATTCACAGAACTAACTCTGTGTTTTAATGACTATGGAGCCACTTTGAATAGCACTTTATCCAGGGACTCCAAATGCCAATTTGTTCTCTACTGTGAGGTGTGTGTTCAAGCTTATGAAATGAATAGCTGGTTAATCTTCTAAGCTATTACTCAAGATAAAAATCTACCGAACCAGAAAGCAAAATACAGCATTCACGCAGCTGTTCTCTGAAATCCATTTTGCCTTACTGTGCCTGTAAAACTGATTATTAATATCATATTTTTGCTTTATAAAGAAAGGGTATGGTAACCTCAGATGTCAATGAGCACCGACATCTTCTTTCAGTTGTGTTGACTTTGAAACTCATTACTTAGAGATAGAAAAGCTGAATTTCTGTTCTCCTCAGGATGGAACCTTAGAAATGAGTAGTGTTATAACATAAAGATATGCTGCTCAATGGGCATTATGTTATGTGTGTTAATTGTAAGTACAAACCCATTGTAAACGAGGGCAGACATATTTCAAAGCATTTTAATCATGGAGTCAGCAATGACTCTAGAATAATGTGAAAGTTTTGACGTGTTCTAATTGGTAAAGAGAACAACACTTTATATAATCAAAAGGTAGAGAGCTACTAGAAGGGTTTGCTTCCCTGTGTCCCCTAAATTGCTGAGAACCAGATGGTTTCAGAGATATTATATATGAAACAGATAATGATTTGAATCCAGGGATTTCTGGAGAATTCTAGGCAGATGCCATCAGGATGTGCTTTAAATGTTAAGCAGCAGTGATGAATTCCCCTAACCGTCTCTTAAAACACATATGAATCTCCAAGTCCACACTTTGATTTTGTGTGTGAGGCTGATAGCTATAAGTCAAAACAGGGGAACGGAGTTAGTCAAGATCTTAAATTGCTTGCACACCTATCCTTTCTCTAAGTCAGCAACAGAGAAAATATGAAAGTTTATCTTACTGTGCAAGGAAACATAGATGAACATATGGTGAGCATTACTCCTCTGAAAAATATATTTTGGTCATGGCTGAATATTACCCCTTTTATTCTGAAATCATTAGCTCAGGATTGGCCTCACTTGACACACGTACACCATTAAAGGAAGTGGTGATTTTAAAAATCCTCAATGATTATTTCACACAATAAGGACCAGAATACACCTTTGCTGTTGATTGTGGGTAAGATTCCACAGTTTTAAGAGCAGAAGTGGAGTTACAAGTGGGATCACTTTGATCCTCTCACATAATTTCACCATGCAGACTGAGGTTTTAGAACCATCTGAAGTTCCTTTTGAGAAATAGAGCTTAATGACATAGTCTTTTATCAATAATCTTCAATAATTTCAGTTATTTTTTATCCTCCACTGAGGATATGTTTGTTGATATTTTTAGAAATAAAGGAAGAGAGATAGAGAGAGAGAGAGAGAGAGAGAGAGAGAGAGAGAGAGAGAGAGATGTGAGAGAGAAACATGATCAGTTGCAGCCCATACACACCTGGCCAGGTATCGAACCCATAACCTAAGTATGTGGTGTCCAGATGGGGAATCGACCTCAGTGTACAGAATAACACTCCAACCAACTGAGCAACACAGCCAGGGCAATGTTCTCACTTTTAAAGGAACATGTGCTGTTCACTGCTAATGAGATTCTTGCGGTGGTATGTGAGGTAAAAATGAAAAAATGTGAAGAACTACGCCTGATATTCTACACCCAACAGCAATGAACCCCAAGTGTGGATTGCCAAGCCCAGCCTCTCTCTTGAATTCTGGATGCCTATTTTCATCTGTCCCTTGCTTCCATGGCTCTTCCAGCTTGATATGTGTTAGACACGGACCCTTTTCTGCGGGACCATTTCCTTTCCTTTTTCACTGCCAAGGAAAGCGGGGCTCTTCTCCCGATTTTCTTATTTCACCTGTTGGGACTGAGAGATCCTGCACTGAGATTGCTCTTCTCTTTGCTCTGGCCGTTGGGAAATGCCAAGCCAACTCTGTCTCGTCTCAAGCATATAAATCACAGCATGCATTTTGAGTGCTTCTCTTAATCATGACTTCAACTTATCTCTCTTCACTTCCATTCCCCCATTGATTTTATTTATTTAACCCATTGCAGTGTCTCTACCTCTGTCAGGCACTGCCAAATCCATTTCTAGGAAAAGGGGAGCATAAATGAATAAGCTCCATTTTTAAATGTCATTTTCTCCCTCATACCCTCTTCCACGCTTAGTGCTACAAAATGATGACCGAGTTTCCCCATGTCCTCAGCCACTATTTCTGTTTCTTCTCCTTTAAAATGTATCTCTGGAAGACACTCACTTCCCTGTCGCGTTGCCTTGCCTTCGTTCAGGTAAGCCACCTGCGTGGTCTCCCTTGGTAGGCTCTCATTTTGATAAATTCTCCTCTCAGGACTACGCTTATTAATTCCCTGCTTCCGAATACAAATATTGTTATTATTACCACTTCTTTGCTTAAAAAACCTTGTAATTGGCTTTGCAGTTCCCACAGGCTAATATCTAAATTCCTGCCCTGGTGCACAAGGCTGTTCATTAACTGGCCCCAGGTTTTCCTCGAGGCCCCCCCTTGGCCCTCCCTAAGAACCCTGCGCAACCCATCACCCAACCACCTGCACTGCTAGTGGTGTCCACAACACGCTACGTTCTTGTTTCACACGTCCATGTCTTTGGATATGTTATTCTCTTTGCCTGGAAAATATCAATCTCTATCCCCTAACCCCTGGCTCACCCTTAAAAAAAGCGGGGGGGGGGGTTGCTGCTTCCAGAGGCCTGAACTCAAGTCCCACTATCTTCCAGAAAAACCAAGTCATGAGCCACCACTCTCTCCTACCTGTCGCCTTTGAATAAGTCTCTATGGAGGCGCAGCCCCGGGATGTTTTAGGCATTTGTTGACTTGCTTCTTTTCTTCAGGAGACCTGAGTTATTAAGCAGTAGGGTGCTTTCACTCAACAGTGGCGTGCAAAGACATGGCACATTGTAGGTGTTCTATAAATGTTCACTAAATCAATATGTGGACAGATAGATGACAATAAATGAAGGAATAAGTTAATAAATTTCCGACCTTTGGCCAGTGAGGGGTAGAACTGGATTTTCTTGTCCTGTGAATCCAACAATTTACATTCTCTTGTATCATAGAAATGTACACTTGAAGCCTAAAGGATCCTCTTAACCCATGTCACCCCAATAAAGTTAATTAAAAGAAACGATTATATTCTCTACTAGAGGCCCGATGCACGGAATTCGTGCAAGAGTAGGCCTTCTTTCTCTCTGCTGCCATCACTGGCTTCCCCCTGGCACCCAGAACCCTGGCTTCCCTCCAGTACTTGTGACCCAGGCTCCCCTCCGGCTGCCAGCAGGTGCCCAGGACCTGGGCTTCCCTCCAGCCATCGGCAGGCACCTGGGATCCAGGCTTTTCTCACAGCCCCAACTTCTTCTGGAAGGTTGTCCTGAAGAACATCAGGTCTAATTAGCTTATTACACTTTTATTATTAAGATTATTATTATAGACTAGAGGCCCGATGCACAAAAATTCATGCAAGAGTAGGTCTTCCTTCCTCCGGGATGCCAGCACCGGCTTCCCTTTGGCACCCGGGACCCAGGCTTCCCTTCCTCTGGCTGGCCATAGGCACCTGGGACTTTGGCTTGCCTGCCCTAGGCCCTGGCTTTGTCAGGAAGGACATTCAGAATGACATCTGAAAGACGTTTGGTCTAATTAGCATATTACTCTTGTATTATTATAGATATAGATTATGAGCTTACTTGCATCCCTCTAAAAAAATATATGTTTAAATCTAACCTCCAGTACCTCAGAATGTGACCTTATTTGGAAAGATGGCCACAGTGGAGTAGGGTGGGTTCCTGGCCCAATATGACTGGTGTCCTTTTAAGAATATAGCTATTTGGCCCTGACTGGTTTGGCTCAGTGGATGGAGTGTCGGCCTGTGGACTGAGGGGTCCTGGGTTCAATTCTGGTCAAGGGCATGTACCTTGGTTGTGGGCATATCCCCAGCAAGGGGTGTGCAGGAGGCAACTGATATATATTTTCTTCTCATCGATGTTTCTGGCTCGCTATGTTTTTCCCTTCCTCTCTGTAAAAGAATTAATAATATATATATATTTTTTAAAAAGAACACAGCTATGTGAAGACAGACAGACAGACAGAGCGATGCCATGTTACAAAGCAGAAACTGGAGTTAGGCAGCTGCAAATCAAGGAATGCCAAAGATTTTGCTGGCAAACCACAGGAAGCTAATAAGAGGCAAGGATTTCAAAGGGAGCCCTACAGATTTCAGAGGGAGCATGACCTGCCAACACTTGACTTGAGACTTCTAGTGTCTAGTACTGGGAGATAATAAACTTCTGTTGTTTGAAGTCATGCAGTTTGTGATACTTCGTTAGAGCAGCCTTAGGAAACTAGTACACCCTCTAAGGCAGCGATTTTCAACCTTTCTCATCTCATGGCACACATAAACTAATTACTAAAATTCTGAGGCATACCCAAAACATAATATATATTTTTTTGAATCTGACAAAAATAGGTATAATTTTTATTTATTCACACTGGAAGGCTATTGTCATTTTTCATTTGACAATGTAAGGGAAAAGTGGTCAGTGGCCCTGACTAAATAGTCAAATATTAGATGTTTTTAAAATTCTGCAACACACCAGTTGAAAATGGCTGCTCTAAGGTCATTTTATTTTATTTTTTTAATCATTATTTTTTTGTTACATAAAGTTTTACAAAGATTAGTCCATATATCTCTTTTTTCCCCTGCCCTTCCCCCAGACTCCCCTACCCCCCAGTGTTTTGTGTCCATTGGTTATGCTTAAATTCATACACAAAAGTCCCTTGGCTGATCTGTTACCTGCCCCCGCTCCAATGTCCCTGTCCTTGTTGCTGTACTTTGACAGTCTGTTTGACACTGCTCTGCCTCTGTATCTATTTTTGTTCACCATTTTATAATGGTTATTATTATCCATAGATGGGTGAGGACATGTGATATTTTTCTTTCATTGACTGGCTTATTTCACTTAGCATTATGTTCTCCAATTCCATTCATGCTGCTGCAAATGCTAAGAACTCCTTCCTTTTTACAGCAGCATAGTATTCCATTGTGTAGATGTACCACAGTTTTCTAATCCATTCATCTGTTGATGGGCACTTAGGCTGTTTCCAATTTTTTGCTATGGTAAATTATGCTGCTATGAACATAGGAATACATATGTCCTTTCTGATTGGTGTTTCTGGTTTCTTAGGATATATTCCCAGAAGTGGGATCACAGGGCCAAAAGGGAGATCCATTTTTAATTTTTTGAGCAAACTCCATACTGTTCTCCACAGTGGCAGCCCTAAAAGTGAGCATCATTTTTATACATTTTCTTTTCATTTAATTATGCTAATGTACATAACTCACTACAATTTATATTAACTGCCATCACATTTCTAATCAGTGTTTCTATTACATTTCAAATAAATACTGTAAATGCCATGACACGATTGACCTGAAGCACATTGACGCAGGAGATGGACTTCTCAGTACCATTAAGAAGTGTCATTCTCTTATGTTGCCCCGGGGCAGTAAAATGTCTGTGACCAGAATTAATATAGTTTTGTTTTTTTTTTTTAAATCAACTTTAGCCCTAACTGGTTTGACTCAGTGGATAGAGCGTTGATCTGCAGACTTAAGGGTCCCAGGTTTGATTCCAGTTAAAGACATGTACCTTAGTTGTGGGCACATCTCCAGTAGGGGGTGTGTAGTAGGCAGCTGATTGATATTTCTCTCTCATTGATGTTTCTAACTTTCTATCCCTCTCCCTTCCTCTCTGTAAAAAAAATCAATAAAATATATTTAAAAAAACAACTTTAGGGAGATGTCATTTACGTACAATTAAAATGAATCTATGTTATGTGTAAAGTTCAATAAATTCTGACCAACAGACCTTTCAAGGAATCATCAGCACAGAACACAGAATGTTTTGATTACCCCCAAAGTTCCCTTTGTATCCCTTCCCAATCATTCTCTATCTCCACCAGCCCTCGGGAACTATTATTCTGCTCCTCTTGCCAAAGATTAATTTTTTTAGAGTTTCTTATATATGGATTCATAATCTTAGAGTCTGGCTTCTTTCACTAAATATTACCTTTTTAAAATTAATCTATGATGTTGCATGTATCAATAGTACATTCTTTTTTATTACTGAACTAGAGGCCTGGTGCACAAAATTTGTGCACTGACCATGGGGCGGGGAGGGGGTCCCTCAGCCCAACCTGCACCCTCTCGCAGTCCAAGACCCCTTGGGGGATGTCTGCCTGCTGGCTTAGGACCAATCCTTCCAGGCCCAGGGACTGGGCTTAAGCTGGCATTCAGATATCCCTCTCACAGTCCTGGGCTCTCAAAGTCCAGGACCCCTCGCTCCTTACCGCCTGCAGTAGAGGGGGTGAGGCTCTTACAACCACCCTGTGCTCGCCAGCCATGAGCCCGGTTTATGGCTGAGCAGCACTTCCCCTGTGGGAGTGCATTGACCAACAGGGGGCACCTCCTACATTGAGCATCTGCCCTCTGGTGGTTAGTGTGCATCATAGAGACTGGTCGTTCCTTAAATTGGAATACTATCCTATATAATAAAACCCTAATATGCAAATTGTTCCCTTGACTGGGAGTTTGACTGCTTGCTGTAATGTGCACTGAACATGCTGGGTGTTGGCAATGTGGTGCTGGCAGCAAGCGGCAGTGAAAGTGCTGCCAGCTCCGATGGACCTTGGCTAGACTGGGATTGTGGTGGGATGGTGGAGCAGTAAGAGGGTGGCGCCAGGCCAAGGAGCATGGGAATGGGGCCCAATCTTCCCACAGACAGTGATCAGTGGCAGTGGCGGGGGGGGGGGGGGGGGGGGGGGGGGCCACTGTCTGACTCCCAGGTGCTGAGGGAGCCAGGCAGGGGCCCAATGACTCAGGCAGAGGGGTGCGTATGGGGGTCTGGGGGCCCAGGTGCTGCCCAGGGCCCAGAGATCAGCAGGACTTGTCCTTTCATGCCAGACACTCCTGCTTTGATCACTGGCCAGGCCCAGGGACAGTACCTGTGCACGAATTTTGTGCACAGGGCCTCTAGTGTATGAATATTCAGCAATTTGTTTATCTACTCATCTGTTGATGCACATTTGGGTTGTTCCCAGCTTTGGGCTATTATGAATTAAGTTTCTATAACTATTCATGTACAGTCATGAGTTGCATAAAGACATTTCTGTAAATTAAAGACCGCATATATGATGGTGGTCGCATAAGACTACAATGGAGCTGAATTTCCTGTAAGAAATGAAAGGATGATGTGGCTCAGGAGGAATTTTTATTTTTCTATGATAAGAGGACTATCTGTAGGGTGTTGTAATAGGTTCCCTCTCACTCACAGCACCTCAACTTGACTCACAGATTACATCCCCTTCAGTCAGCCACTGACCTGTTTCAACACAGAGGAGTCTTGTCCCCACAGCACTACATATTCAGAGGGTACTGCAGCCTCCAGGTCTAGCTTGATGGTCATAGAGCACATTAATGTAAACCCTTTGTTGAGGACCTACAATACCGTGTAAGGATACAGGTTCACAGGAGTTACCTTAACAAGTATTAAGTATCTCTGCCACTTTAGTAGAAGCTTTCTGTCATAGTGTAGAGCCAGCCTGTCCCTGTCCTTTGGAAATACTTTAGATTATAATGATATAAAGCATAGATACGTTTTGTTTCTTCCATAACTTCAATGCCAGAGAGAGCTCTTTGTTACAGATAGGGTTAATGAAACAAATATCACATTTCCAAAGTCAAAGTAGTGATTCCTCAATTTTATACCCTTTCCATGTTAAATGCCCCCCCTCCCTTTTTAAACGAATGCCACAAAGTTTCTTAATCTGACCAATGCTCCAGTATGCAATGGCCAAAACCACATCACCACGACAATCCCCATGTTCCTTTTCTCTCCATCTTGATTTATTTTTTCCTGCTGATCCTCAGGCCACCTTTTATTCCTTCTTGACAGTCACTATTATGATCCATGCCTTACCCAGCCAGTTTCTCCTCCATATTTCCAATCAATCCAGCGCACCTCCCTGTTCATGAAGCAGTGCTGACATATTTGATGTTCTATTTCTGACCCTGTTGGAAGGAACCAGGGGGAGGTTTGGTGGGGCAGCGTTTATACAACCCCTGGAGTGTATAGTAAGCCCTAGGCTTTCACATTCACTCACTACGCACCCACTGACTCACCAACTTTGAATCCCACAGGCTCCCCTCATGGTAAGTGCCTCAGACAGGAGTATGATTTTTTTTTAAATCTTTTATACCATATTTTTACAGTACCTTTTCTATGTTTAGATATGTTTTGCTACACAGATACAATTGTATCACAGTTGCCTACAGTATTCCATACAGTAACATGCTGTATAGGTTTGTAGCATAGACCATATATATAGCCCAGGTGTATGGTAGGCTCTCCCATCTACGTTTGTGTAAGTGCATGCTATGATGCTTATATAATGACAAAATCATCTGATAACATGTTTCTCAGAATGTATCCCCATTATTAAGTGCCACATTACTGTACAAGTCTGTGTTGATGTATGTTTCCATTTCTCTTGGATAAAAATCCAAGAGTGGAATTTCTGGGGCACAAGGTAAGTGTATGTGAACATTTTAAGACATTGCTAAACTGTGCCAAAGTGGTTCTCACCAAACCTTGATATGATCAGCCTTTAAAATGTTGGCTATTCAGTCAATGAAAAAAAAATACCACATGTCCTCACTCATCTATGGATAATAATAACCATTATAAACTGGTGAACAAAAATGGATACAGAGGCAGAGCAGCATCAAACAGACTGTCAAATTACAGCAACAAGGACAGGAACGTTGGGGGGTGGGAGGGTAACAGATCAGCCAATGGACTTTGGTGCATGCATTCAAGCATAACCAATGGACACAAAACACTGGGGGGTAGGGGAGGCTGGGGGAAGGGCAAGGGGAAAAAGAGATATATGTACTAATCTTTGTAAAGCTTTATGTAATAATAAAAAAATCAATAAAATATATTTAAAAAAATTAAATGTTGGCTGTTGTAATGAGAGTGTATATTTTGTGGTTTTAATTTGCATTTTTCTGATGACTAATAATGTTGAATGTTTTCTGTTGTGCTTATTGGGCATTTGTATATTTTCTTTTGTAAAGTATTTAAATCTTTTGCTCAGTTTTTAGAATTAAATAGCTTGAAATCTTATTGAGTTATAAGAATTTTTTGATGTATCTTGGATACAAGTCATTATGTTTTGCAAATATCTCCTCCTAGCCTGTGGCTTGCTTTTCATTGTCTCAGTGGTGTCTTTCTAAGAACAGAGATTTTTAATTTGAAGAAGTCCAATTTATCATTTATCTCTTTCATGATTTATACTTTTTGTGTCCTAATAAAACTTTGTTAAGATAACAGAACTTTTTTATTCAAAATATTTTATTTTATAATGCTATCTTTTATGTTTAGGCCTCTGATCCATTTTGAGTTAATTTTGCATGTGGTGTGAGGTAGGGATCTGGATTCATTTTCGTCTTCTTATAAATAGATAGTTGTTCCAGCATCATTTTTGAAACTAATTGTTTTCTTCATTGAAGTATCTTATCAACTTTGTCAAATGACACACACACACACATATATGTATGTATATATATGTAGGTCTATTTCTGGATGTTATAGTCTATTCCATGGATTTATATGTCTATTTAGCATACTGTCTTGATTACTGGAACTCTATATGAAATTTTGAAATCTGGTTAGAATAATCCTTCAATTTTGCTTTTATTTTCTTTGCATTTCTATATAAAGTTCAGAAGCAATACACCAATTTCTAAAAAAACAAACAAACAAAAAATATTGTTGGGATTTTGCTTAAGGTTACATTGAATTTATTGATCAAGTTAGTGAGAAATGATATCTTAACAATAGTAGGTATTCTGATCCAAAACCTGATATACCATTTACTTTAGTCTTTTTAATTTCTCTCAGTAGCTATTCAAACATCTTTAAATAGTTTTTGTTAAACTTTATTTCTGAAAGAGAAACCATGACTCTCCCTTTTGTGACATGGCTCTTATTATACTCTGAGTGGGACAATATATGGACCATTGTAAAGCAAAGCAGAACTAAAAAAAAAAAATCAAACCATTTTGATATTGGGCATAAATAATTTATCTTCCTTCTTCCATGAAATCATCATGTTCATAAAGAAAACTTAGATTCTTACATAATGCAGATGAAGATCATTTAAGAGATTACTTTTTCCTTTATAGTTTGAGAAAAAAATGACAATAATTCACCAACCAATAAATAAATAACTGCAGGCCTCTAAATTTTAACATTATAGATATGGATTTGCTGATTAAAGATATGTAACTGTCATTTGTCCTATGTGTGTCATGAACATACCCTTAAAGACCTCGTTGGAAGAGAGATGCCCTTGTTGGGGTTTTCACTTTCCTTCTTAGGCTGTCTCAGGGGAAAGTATAGTCCACAGTCTCTTACCTGTATTTTTGAAATACAAAAAGTTCCGAAAACCTCCAATTAAAAAAAAAAAAAGTGGATAACAAAACATGATCTGACCTAAACTCACTTAGCTTCTAAGCCTGACCTAGACAGACATGAGGCTGTTTTGGGTCTTTTCTACCATTTAGTGTGACTATTCAAAAAAATTCACTGCAGAAATAGTTATACATTTAATTATGGGGTACTGGTATGCGCCCTGCTGGATGTTACATAATATGTGTACTATATTATCTTTCTAAAATATGAAAAATTCTGATTTCTGAAACACACGGGCTCAAAGGGTTTAGACAGGTGTGTTGGACTCATGTACCTGATTTTCTGTACACCCTGAAGTTATGCAGACAAGCTGTGGTAAATTTGCAAAAATCCCTCCTTTTTCTGGTGCATCTGACCTATAAGCAGCCATGAAGAGGAGAAGGCAGAGTTCTTCTCCTTTTGGCAGCCAGGAGTCCAGTCCGTTTTCCTAATAGGCCCTTGCTTCTTTTGAGGAATGACCTCTTTTCCCTAAACCGCGTGTTTTCTTGCCTCACAATACAGAAGCTAAAGGGACAAAGCCTCCTTTCCCTGCTCCAACGCTGTCAGGTGTTGGGAATGTGGGACGCGAACTTGGCTGAGCATTTGATGCCCAGGCCTGCAGTTCTTGGAGGACTTCATAAACAACACAGTGACTGGTGAAAGACTGTGCATCCCACACCTCATCAGCATGTGCCAACCATCATGGTCCCGTGCCTGAGCCCCCTGGACTCACTATTTCTCAGCCCTGTTCCCAGCCCTTGGTACTCGTGAATGTCAACCTTTTGGGACCCAGGTGTCTTTGCAGATATAAGCAAGATAAGATCATATTGGATCAGAGGGGGGACCCTAACCCAATACTGCTCTATAAGAAGAGAAGAGACAAGAGACAGAGTGAGCAGGCCATGGAGCCACAGAGGCAGGGATTGAGTGATCCACCAAGAAGCCAAGGAACTCCAAAGACTGCCAGGAACCATCAGGAGCTGAGAAGATATGGGAGGGTTTTTCCCTCGGGCCTTCAGTGAGAGTGTGGCCCTGCCAACAACCTGATTCCGGACTTTTGGCCTTCAGTACTGTGAAACAATACATCTCTGTTGATTTGAGCCACCTAGTCTGTGGTATTTTGTTACAGCAGCCCTAGGAAACTAATACACTGTCTGTCCATAAATTATCTTTTGGTTAAGCCAGCCATTTGCTACTCTTGTTTGTCACCAGTTAAAGGGGATTGTGTAGCAATCTGGACCCAGGACCTAAGGGTTTGTATGTCTGGCATGGAATGCCAACTTGATTACTAGGAACCAAAATTCAAGGTGAAACAGAAATTAGGACAGCTTTCCTCCATTCACACTAATACACCGAGTAATGATCTATATAATCTTGTGTGATTTGTGTATATCGTAAAACTTAAAAAATTCTAAACAGGAATATGTTTAGATAAAAATAGTTATTTTTTTTTTTGGTAAAGAACAGGAAGTAAAAAAGTAAAATTAAAAAAAAAACAACAATAAAAAAAACCAGCTGAGAACTTCAGATACAACACAGCAGGGCTAGTACAATCCTGAAGGGTACCAAAACATTTTTTTGTTGCTCATGATAACAATTTAATGATAGCAAATCAGGGATTGCCTTCAGAATATTTCAAAATAGGCTATCCTTTACATAGAAAAAGTCTTCTTTATGTTATGATTGCTTTCTAAGACATATTACATTATGATAAACAATGATGTACATTGTTTTGACAATCAGAGTATTTATAAATGAGAAACTGATTTGCCTGCAGTGATGAAATGAGTTGTAAAAAAAAAGCATTAACAATGATGATATCATTTTAAATGTGTTTAAGAATTGTGTTACAGTTTTGCTTTTTTAAAAAAAAAAAATCAGGAGAGCAAAAAAAAAAAAAAAAAAGCAGCCAAAAGGCATTTATTTTATAGTAACAAGCATCTGACAGGTCCCATTGGAAGAGCTCACTCACAAATCCAAAGGTATAGCTGGCTTGTTTCTGCTGTATCATGTTTACCTGGCCTCCTAGCTCTGGTATTAAGATATTCTACTCGTGTTTTTAACTTTTGTGCATGGGGCAACGTCACCAACTTTCGCCGCTATTGTGCCCAGGTTCTTGGAGTGAGGATTTCACCAGTTAAAGGGGATTGTGTAGCAACCTGGACCCAGGACCTAAGGGTCTGTGTGTCTGGCATGGAATGCCAACTTGATTAGCAGGAACCAAAATTCAAGGTGAAACAGAAATTAGAACAACTTTCCTCCATTCACACGTAACAAAACAACAAAACAAAAAACCCAACAGCTCAGATAACCTCCTGGAATAAAGACGGTGCCTGAAGTGAAGAAGTATTACTAACAGTCCTGGGAAGATTATTTATACCAAAATTTCCAGGCAGTTCTATTTTGCTGTGAAAATAAACACCCTGTATCAGCTCTGGGTCCCTGTGCCTGTCTCTCCATCAGAGGACAGTGGTCCTACCCGGCCCCAACTCTTTCCTTTCATCTCTATGTCTGCCTCTTTCTTTCATTTTCTCAATCCCCAACCACCCCTACTCAGGAACCCGACAGCTCTCTAGCCGAGAGAAGAGAAAAATATTTGCATTCTAGGTAGCTCATATAAGAGGAATCATGTAGTACTTTTACTTTTTTGACTGGGTTATTTCACTTTACATAATGTCCTCAAGGTTTATGCAGGATGTAGCATGTGTCAGAATTTGCTTCTTTTATAAGACTGATTAATATTCCATTGCATGGATGTACCACCTTTTGTTTATCCATTCATTTACTGATAGACACCGGTTGCTTCCACCTGTTGAATATTGGGAATAATGCTGCTTCTTGCCTGATTTTTGCTCTCTCTCTTTCACCCTAAAATCTATTTTCCCATAGAAGCCAGAGTAATCTTTTAAAATGTAAATCAGATCATGCCACTTCTCCGCTTAATATGTTCCAATGGCTTCCAGTTGGACTCAGTGAAATCAAAACACCACACAGCCCATCCCTGTCCATGTACTGCCCTCTCCTTCCCTGCTGGTTATATCTGGCCACAGGCCTGTTTGTCATTTTCAAGCAAAACAAACTGCTCCTGCCTGAGGGCCTTCACCTGCTGTCCCTCGCATGGACTGCTTAGCCTTGGAGTTTTGTAGGAACAGCTCCTTCTCACATCCCTTTGTTTGGGCACATAATCTAAAGGGCCCCTCTCCCATTCGTGCTGCTCCGTCATAACTCTCCATTCCCTTTTCCTGTAGTAGCCTTATCGCTACTGGAAACTGACCTGTTCACTGATTGATTTGCATACTTATTCTGTTTCCCTATTTTAGTATGTGCCACCATGCATGCCTCTGCTCACCAGAGGACAGGATAATGCTGGATGTGACCTGAGGAACTGAAAAGCAATGAATTCAACAATGGCAAAGGGGGCTGGCTGCTTCTCTTTACTCATTGGTGGTGCAGTGTGTTGATTTTCCAGTTGCAGTACCTGGGCATTCACAAAAGGGCACATCATACTTCAGCTATTGAATGTTTTCTGTGATGATGGTGCCTAGACTACAGTAGCATGTTGCTGCCAGTTTGAGACTAAACATCTGAAAAGTGAGAATGTCCCTTGGATGTACTTAAGACATTACAGATCAATATACTCGGAGAGACATGTCAAAACCATTGTGTATTTTGTATTAAATGACTGTGGACCCTCATAGGTGGCACCTATAGATCCTTGCTGTTCTTGGTCACATAATACTGACAGGGGAAAATGGCACACACACTCTTAAGCTGTGCATAATTTATTTATAAATTATTTATATGAAGAGTACAATATTGGATAAGATTGACAAGATTGGTAAACTATATGAAATATTCGTAAAATTAAGATTTTCATTTTAAGATAAAAAAAAATAGAAGCTCCAATTCACTCTGCCTACATAGACTCTCTTGAGTCCCTGCCCTAATCCTGGACCGTGAAGTGTGTCCATGGCAAAGCTCTCCTCACTGTCCCTGGTCAATCTTCCATCAATAACCTTTGTGAGGGCACAGACTAGCTCAGCCGCCAATACCTCTCCTTGAAATGCAGGGAGAACCCTCAATAGTTTCTGGTATGATCTACTAGTTCTTCTTGAGTGAAGTTAATATTCTAGATTTAATTTCTTTAGACTTTTGTGGTGTATGTAATAGGCTTTGCTTTTAAAAAAATATTTTATTGATTTTTTTTTACAGAGAGGAAGGGAGAGGGATAGAAAGTTAGAAACACCGATGAGAGAGAAACATTGATCAGCTGCCTCCTGCACATCCACTACTGGGGGTGTGCCTGCAAGGTACATGCCCCTGGCCGGAATCGAACCTGAGACCCTTCAGTCTGCGGGCTGACGCTCTATCCACTGAGCCAAACTGGTTAGGGCGGCTTTGCTTTTTAATTTAGAGAGAGAGGAAGGGAGAAGGATAGAGAGATAGAAACATTAATGAGAGAGAAACACTGTTTGCCTGCCTTCTGCATGCCCTCTATTGGGGATCAAGCCCCCAACCTGGGCATGTGCCCTGACCTGGGCATTTGCCCTCCTGGTTCATGTGTTGATGCTCAGCCATTGAGTCACACCAGCAGGGCTTATTATTATTATTATTATTATTATTTTTAAATCAAAGGCCCTTTGTTTTCCTGTATGAAACAAAGGCAAGATTCATTGAAGTGTACATTAAGTGGACTGTAAGTTGCTAAGTTTTGTTGAAAGTTATGGTGTTTGGGATAGCAGTGGTCATTTGCTCAATAAATTGATTTTCCAGTTTATTGTTTTAAATGAAGAAAGAAAAAAAAAGGAGATTCTATACCTCACAGGATTTGAATTATTACTGTGACCAGATCATCTGAATAGTTTCCGCCAAATCGAAAATTTCCTTTTCCCACGAGCTTTCGTAAGAGTATTCTGCCATCTCAAGTGGAGGAAGAGAAGAAGAAGCAAGGCTCCCTGCATGGTAAGCTAGGTCTGTAATTGGCTTTGTCTCTCTCCCTTTTTAATTTTTTAAAAATTATTTCAGAGAGAGAAAGGGAGATGGAGAGAGGAATACAAACATCAACGACGAGAGAGAATCATTGATGGGCTGCCTCCCGCACGCCCTCAACTAGGGCCTGAGCCTGAAATCCTGGCGTGTGCCTGGACCTGGAATCAAACTGTGACCTTCTGGTTCATAGGCCGACGCTCAACCACTAACCAAGCCGGCTTAGAGTAATCTTGATGTGCTTTCTGGGGCTGGGGCTGCAGTTCTCTTCCCCTGAGGAAACATGTGGTTGTCTAGGGGACAGAGGACACCTGAATGAAAACAACGTTGGGGTGGAAAGGAGGTCTGGTGATGGTGAAGGATGTTGGGTAAACAATTAACAAAGCAACTCCAGCAGATATTGTTCTACATGCATATACCAAGGTGTAGAAGAAACTTAAATGAAATAGCTAATATCCATTACTTGCATTTTACATACCAGGTATTATTCTAAGGTAGAAATGGGATTCTGTAATATCATCAGGCCATTGTCGAGTATAGTTTGAAGTAATGTAGATTTGGGGATCCCATATGGTTCTTAGGGGCCTTTAAAATTTATAAAGTCTCCTATTTTATAGATTCTGAGACAATGCATGCCAATTATATACTTCTTTAAAATATATTTTTTTATTGATTTCAGAGAGGAAAGGAGAGGGGAGAGAGAGAAAAACCTCAATGATGAGAGGAATCATTGATCAGCTGCCTCCTGCATGGCCTCTACTGGGGGATTGAGCACACAACCTGGGCAAGTGCCCTTGACTGGAATCGAACGTGGGACCTTTCAGTTTGCAGGCCGCTCCTCTAACCACTGAGCAAAACTGGCTAGGGCAAATATTTGTGTTAAATGAATATTTTGTACAAAGCTATAAAGCAAGATATATTTTTGCTTGAATATGATTTTCTCATCTAAATTTTGACTTTAAATAATATGTACATATTTAAGCAGAGTTTGTATAGAGAAGTTAGAATGCTTAATGTTTTATAGTTCATAAGTTGAATCAGGGAAAATATTAATTTATAAGCCATCAGAACATTACCAACTTTTAAAGAACAAATTCACTTGAAACTATTATCTGTTTTAAATTTTTTTATTTATTGGATTTTTTGTTGTTTATTGAGGCATAATTTAGAAACAGTACACCCTTTTTTGGTGCACAGTTCTATGAATTTTGACAAATTTATACAGTGTGCAACCACCACCAGAATTAAGACAGAATATTTTCTTTTTTTTTATTTATCTTTATTGTTCAGATTATTACAGTTGTTCCTCTTTTTTCTCCCATAGCTCCCCTTCTCCCAATTCCCACCCCAACCTCTGTCCTTGCCCCCCCATAAGACAGAATATTTTCAATATCTTAAAAAGTTCTCCCATGGCCATTTGTAGTCAGTTTTGTCCTCTCTACTCCAACCCCTGGCAGTAAGTGCTTTGATTTCTGCCCCTATAGTTTTGTCTTTTCCAGAATATTATATGAATTGAATAGACAGCATATAGTCATGTAAGTCTTACTCCTTTCACTTAGCAAAATTCTTTTGATATTTATCCGTGTTGTGGTTCATTTTTATTGCTGAATAGTATCCCATTATATAGATGTACCATTCATATGCTGTTTTTCATTTATAAATGGGTGAACATTTGGTTCATTGCTAGCTTTTGGCAATTATGAATAACAATGCTATATAAATATTTATGAAGAGGTTTTTGTGAAAACATTCATCTTCGCTTTTCTTAGGTAAGTGTCTAGGAGTGGAATTGCTGGGTTATATGGTATGTATTTCATTTTGTATTCCCAACAGCAATGTAGAAGCGTTTCAGTTGCTCCACATCTTCCCTCAACACATGGCAATGTCATTTTAATAGGTATAGTTATTATAATAGGTATAGTGGCATCTCATTGTAATTTTTACTTGCATATCCTTAATGACTAATGAAGCTGAGCATCTTTTTATTTGGTTATATGCATATCTTTTTATTGGTGACATGACCATTTAAGTCTTTTCCCAACTTTTTAAAAATTGTTTTCTTAATATTAAGTTTTGAGAATTTTAAAATATTCTGGATGCAAGTTCTTATCAAATGGGATTCACAAATATACTCTACTCGGTGGTTTGTGCTTTCATTTTTTTAACCATATCTTTAGGAGATTAGTCTATTTTTAAAGCTCAAATTTTTATATTCTAGGTCTGGGGGAAATAAAAACAATTTATTCTTATGCTTGCTTTAAGATTGCTTACATACAGGGTTAGCTAAAATATCATTTAAAAACCCAAAAGGCTATGATGATTTTTAAACAAAATTTTCTCTGAAATCCTGAAAAAAATGAAAAGCAACACAAACATTAAGGCTTTCTAAACCACTAAAATTATAAGCTATGTTAGTTCTGATATTCATAATTATTATCTTTAGGTTTGCAGCATGAGTACTATTGTAATAGAAAATTAACTTATAGATCAATGCTTTCCTTATGCTTATTATAACACCATTATAATGTCAGGTAAACCTCCAAAAAATTACCATGAGTCATCACCAATGAGCCCGTGGGATGTCATATTAATTAATAGAGTGTTAAGTCAATGCTCTAACTTTTGTTGTGTAATAGTTGGAGATCTTACTCTATTCGTTGAGATGGGCTAGACTGATGTGATGCTAACAACCCCCAAGTCTCATTGAACACATGGAAGTCTATTTGTGGTCTCTGTTGGGTGGTGGTTGCTCTAGTCTCTCGGAGCTCCTGATGGAGACTGTCTCTGGGACTTTGGTTGAGGGGCACAGAGGGGAAAAGAGAGAATGGAGAGGCCTGCAAGGCTGTCCTGCGTCCTTGACAGAGGTCTCACCCACTCACATTTCCTTCGCCAGAACTGGTGGCATGACAGCCCTGTGTCATCAGGGGGCTGGACAGTGCAGTCTCCCGCACATTCAAGGAGTCAAGCCAAACTGAACATTGGTGCGCACTGGTACAGCTTATTATCATATTTTCTGAACTAGCATAAAAGGTAAGTTATTTAAATTGTTTAAATTAGAGACACTTGTTGAGGTAGTTTTACTTATTGACTAGAAGGCATTGGACAAATTACTTAGCTCCATGAGCCTCCAGGACCCCTTTTGGAAAAGGGGTCATAGTGATAGCTAATGTTTATCCGGTTACACTAAGAGCCAGGTTCTGTTATAAGTACTTGACATATATTAAATGCTTTAATCTTTAATATATATATATTAATATATAATATAAAATATATAATATAATATAATATATAATATATAATATATAATATACAATATACAATATACAATATACAATATACAATATATAATATATAATATATAATATATAATATATAATATATAATATATAATATATAATATATAATATATAATATATAATATATACATTATTATTCCTGATATATTATATTATATATCATATATCATATATTATGTATTATATATATTATATATATAATATATATCATATATTATATATATAATATATTAATATAATATATTAATATATATATTTAATATATATAATATATATATAATATATATAATATATAATATATATAATATATATTATTATTCCTGATACATTATATTATATAATATATTACATATTATATATTATATATTACATATTATATATTGTATATATTATATATATTATATAATAATATAATATATAATATATTTATATATATTTAATATATATATAATATATATATATATTATTGGTTTTTACAGAGAAGAAGGGAGAGAGACAGAGAGTTAGAAACATCGATGAGAGAGAAACATTGATCAGCTGCCTCCTGCACACCCCCTACTGAGGATGTGCCCACAACCAAGGTACATGCCCTTGACCGGAATCAAACCTGGGACCTTTCAGTCCGCAGGCCGACGCTCTATCCACTGAGCCAAACTGGTTAGGGCTAAACTACTTTTTTTGATTGCTTTTGAGACACACAGAGAGAGGAACATCGACTTGTGCCACTTATTCATGCGCTCCCTGGCTAACTCCTGTATGTGTCCTGGCCGGGGATTGAACCCACAACCTTGGTGCATTGGGAGGACGCTCTAACCAACCAAACCACCCAGCCAGGGCTTAAATGCTTTAATCTTTGCAACAACTTTTATGCAGGTGAAATTTATTACCACTATTGTTACGGATGAGGCAGCCTGAAAGTTGGTTCTGTGAATGGAAGCCAGGCATGGGCACTGGTGCTGCTGGGCTGCATGACTCGTCTCTAACTCCGCTATTGGAGGCAATTGCTCCTGGTGGAGTTAGATGTGTGTCACGTGCCCAGCGTCACAGGAGCAGTGCTTGTCATTCTGGTATTTTACACATGCTGCCAGAGTTCCAACAATGTGCTTAATGCATTCAGTTGAATAATTCAGTGAAAATGGTGTTGCTCTGTGGAGGTAGGGCATGGGGAGGGAGGTGGGGAGGGTTGTCCCCAAATGATTGTGTATCAGGCTAAGAGTTTCTATCTATAGTTCTAGATGGGAGCCCTTTGCTCTCCAGAGCTCATTTTCCATTTTGATCTCCATATTAATAATTATGTCCCTAGAGACTTCAATTCTGACAGAGACACCTGATAGACTTTCAGAGTTCCCCACATTTCATTTGATAGGGGTGCTCTGAGGGGAAGTAACGCCCATCCTGGCCCTCTGAGCGTTTCCTGTTGCTTGGGGCGCAGTGTTTTGGGGTCTGTCTTGAGCAATCAACAACTGTTAGACGTTTCCACCAAATCACTCAATGCAGTGTAAGAAATCACCAAGCCCCCTGTTCTAGGGATTCCAAAGGCCCCTTTGCTAATTAGGAATGCCTATTGGTGCAAGTAACAGAACACCTAAGAGGAGTGAAACAAGAGGACTTTGGAAGGGCTGACCTGGGCTCAGCGGCTTCCTTAGTTCCTGCTTTGGTGGTTTCTTAGCCTTGTCCTTGTGTACATAATATGGATATTGTAGCTTTTACCCCTCATCCCCCTCATAGCAGAAGGAAGGGGATGGCAGAAAAGTGGTTTTCCTTTTGTCAGGGAAGAAACTTCACAATAGGTGTTTCCTTACTTCTCATTAGCTGCACTGGCGCGCACGCTCACGCTTCTGTGATAAAGCACCTCTTCCAATTCCTGATAAAAAATCTTCTGTTGAAAAAAGATGGTGTGTGTGTGTGTGTATGTGTGTGTGTGTGTGTGAGAGAGAGAGAGAGAGAGAGAGAGAGAGAGAGAGAGAGAGAGAGAGAGAGAGAGAGAAATATTTTTGTGGAAAATATTTTTTTTGCCATGTGCTTTCTCCTGTAGACCACTCTCTATATGCATTTGCATTCTGAGGGCCTATTAGCTGCTCTGCAACTGACCCCAGAGCCCTCATAGGGTGGCAAGCTAGACTCCCATCCTAGATGGGGAGGGCCTATCTGGCTGTCTCTAGAGAGCCTCTGATTCCAGTATATGGAAGAGTTAGGGCTCCTGCAGAGGCTGAGATGCTCCGTCTGTGGGTGACTGTGTAATTGGACTTCAGTGCACTGCAATCCCGGGTTCAGGTAATAATCAACTCAAGCCATTTCAGGATACTTTGTGTCAGACTTTATGTTTTTAAGATGTAACATAGGTTGAGCCCAATGCAAATGCATTTGAAAATTTCAAAGCCAGTTAATGAAAGCATCTGAATTATCTGTATACCACACAGCCTGCAGTGCTACAGTGTGCCTATTGCAAAGCTATTTTCAAGGGCTGAGACATCTGTTCTGCCAAACTTTTACAATTTGTGGGTTAAAAAAAAGGATAGTATTTTTGCTCTTAAATCCTCCCATTCATAGTTTATGCAACACCTGGGTCAGAGGAGGGACCTCGAGGGCACCAGGCAACTGCAACACACAGCCGCAGTTTCCTCTCCCTTGTGCTGACTGATGTGCTGACTCTTCAGTCGAGGTTGGAGCCGGGAGGCAGCATTACTGGGGCCCTTCCTGGGATGTCAGTTTCCTATCTGTTCAGTGTCCTATGTGGAACTGCGAGGAAACTGGGGAAAAACATTCTCTGGGTGTTGCTCGCAGGTCAGCTTGGGCAACTGAGAGTACAATGGACTTTTCATGATTGGGTGGACACACATGTTCATATTTATTTTTTAAAAAAGGCCTTCAGATAACAAACTATAGTCTGGAGAGAGAAATCATTCTCTTCAGAATACGCATCTCCCCAGGTTTTCTTTATGGTTGAAAAGTAAACAAATAAGCAACTTCTACAAGAAGAAGAGCTCCACCAGTCAGGTCTGCATACAGTCCCGGAGCACTGGGCCCCCTGGAAGGTGCTGGGAACCTAGCTGTTTGCGAAGCACTCCCTGCTCCCGGGTGAAAGGACCCACACTCCCAGGCCCAGCTCTAATTGAGACACTGTTTTCCGCTGCCAGGGAGAATCTGATCCCCGATCTGCTTCCAACTTCTCCGAAGACCGACCTGTGTCTGGAGAGGGGAACGTCAGTCCCCACAGTTGTTTAGAAATCGTTCGGCTCGCCTGTGATCTAGTGCAGTTGATGTGCAGGGCTGGTGGGCTGGCGGAAGTCATGCGGCCCACAGAGTCACAGTCATCATCAGAGGAAGGATCCAGGGGTGAACTAGCGATTCCCCCAAATTCCTTTTTTGTTGTTGTTGTTTCAGATAAAATTCAAACAGCATTTTATGCTTTTTTTTCTCTCACTGAATTAACAATGGCTTGGAGAAGGTATTTCAATCCCCGTAAAGAGGTCTTTTCTATTACGACAACCCCCTCACCTTTTGGTAAAGGCCTTCAATCGGACGTGGACATGGACGTGAACGTGGACGGGGAAGAGCCGGCCGGTGCCTGCGCTTCGTTGCTGCCTCCGCCACCGCCGCAGAAGGCGTATTTACGCCAAGGCTATGGCCACTACCCAAAGAAACGCGGCTCACTGCCCCTGAGCTCACTGTCTGAGCAGAGGCATGCTAAGCTACACATCTGTTTGCGAAAACAATCAACTCAACAAGTCCATTCTCAAAGGAGGACCTTGTTCTGTCTGTCTCTTAACTTTTGCAAAGTGGCTTTTTCTAAACGAGCTTGAGAAAAGCAGTAATAAGGCAAGCTACTCACGTCATACTGATTTCTATGCTAACATAGAAAACGCACATTTTAATGGTGTATACCTTTTATTAAATAGATCCTTCTATGGTAGTAGTAATAATTATATCATGCGTAATACAAACTATCATGTGTGTTGATACTGGTTTTATTAGAGCTATGACTGATGATGTGATGAGCACTAACCTTTTGTCAAGCCTCATACTGACACCTTTGGGATGGGCGTTATTTAGATTTTCCTGAAACCTTTGGAGACTTTGGTTATCTGCAGGTGCAGAACCAGGACTCCCAGTCTGCTGTCAACAAACATGTGTAACTCGCCAGGCTCTCCTGGCTACAGTGTTCTAGAATATTATACGCTCAGGAAAGCTCACACACGGTTGCTGGTTTAGATATTATCCTTACAGGAAGAGAAGATGGTAAGTATAACATCTGTGGATGCCCCCCACCCCACACACACACACTGGAAGGAAAACCGAAAAAACATGAGTTGGCCACGGGCAAAATCGTCTTAAAAACTCCTACTTAGTGTCACATCCTTTGGCTAATTGGCAATGTAAGGGAACTGTCGCCAAGCGATAAGGATTTTAGGTTACTACAGTGCAAATAAAACGAGAATTATGCAAAGATACCAGCTGATTTTCACTATAGAGATTAGGGTACCAGGGGCAGGGCAAAAACAATGATGTTCAGAATACTCATTTAAAAGTAGACCATGACCCTTTCCTTTGTAAATAGTAAGCATAACTAAGGTATTGGAAATCCCTCCCGAAATAAATGATTAACCCTGTGGTGGAGAGGACGGTGGACAGGAGGTTAGAGGTACAGATTCTGGCCCTGCCTCTAATTAGCGAGCTATGTGACCTTGGATGAGTCACTTGACCTCTCCAGGCTTCAGTTTTTTCATCTGCACAGTGAGGGCTCCTCTTCTCAAATTCTCTGTCTGAGTCACGCTCATCTCAACTTTGCTAATAGCTCAATTTTACTTTCCACACAATCTCTTAGGAAATTGTCAAGGAATCGCCTGAAAATGCAATTCAATTCCCATTTGAGTGTCTTTGCTCACTCCACGCCCTCACGTTGCTGGTTTTCACCCCTTTGTCATTGGGAAACACTTTCAAGGGTAGAGGCGAAGCAAGCAAGATGAAAATAATTTACCAGAAGACTGAGTTTTACATTTACATGCAGTGTGCTGATGTCCACTTTGCCATATCTTTGGTTGCTCCGATTTTCGATTATCTTCTGTTATGTTGAATTGCTTTTCTTTTTTTAAACTGAAAAACACCTTTTTAAAAATTGTAAGTTTGAAAACCAAGATGGGTTCTTCTATTCAAAATAGCAAGAAACAAAAATTTTTAGATGTTTACCTTTTAATTTTCCACGCGCAATGGTTGAAATTGTTTTAGCTGACAAAAATTAATGAATTTTGATGCAATTAAAAGATTTGGGGAAAATTATGGCTCATTACTGAGTATATTAACAAAAACGCCATTACCACTTAAAGCATACCAATCTTCTTCCTCCTTGAAAATATTTTAACCCTTCCTTTTGGGAGTATATTTTCAAAAATTTTATAAATATATGATCACGACCTTATAGAAATGAACTGAGCTAAGTAGGAAATTCATGTCCAGATGATATAAGGACCATGAAAAAGAAGGAAGGCATAGTCTGTAACTGACCTTGAAACCCCAGCAAGAAAACAACAGAACTCCAGCCAACTGAACATCCAAAAACTAAGGTAAGACCATTAATAGAGACAATCCTTAAATCTCAAGATCCCTCTGCAGAACCCACAATACAGAGCAATGTTTTTGATCAATGTCATTTAACTGGTAGGTGTTTACTGTGAGCAGTCATCATCTGTGGCCTTCTAGTGTTTATCTTCAGTTTTTAAATCATATTCTTATTGACATATTTAGCTTAAATGAATTATTAACTGATTTCAACCATGGACAGACACTTCACTTGATGTTACAGGACCGGTGGAAAATGTTACTACTGTTTATTTTATTCCTCAGGCCCATGAACAAGTTATGAGTTCCGTTCCAAATGCTTAGGATTTATTTATACTTGCACTAAACATGAATGGCCCAGGGCAGGAATAGAAACTATGTGGCGTCTATGTGAGCACCACTCACTCCAAAGACTAGTGCCCGTAATGGATCACAATCCTATTTCCTGCTGAGTGAACTCAGCCTCAGAAGCCTTCTCAACAGCAGTGGATGCAGCTACCATAGAAAATAGAAAACTATTTGCTGTCCATAGTCTAGAATTAAAATATCTAATTAAAAGCTTCAGAGGTTGCTGCTTTCCTCACTATACTGATTGTTTTTTTCTGAAATTTTCAAATTTGTTTTTTCATTTTGACAAATGATCTTTTTTCACGAAAAAAATGACCTCATTGCATATTTTTAAATTCCCCACATCACCTCAGACACTTCTAAGTATACATTAGGAACTCAATAAATATTCCTAACTTGAATAGCCTAAATCTTAGAACTATGAGACGGACATATGACAGAGTCAGAGAGGACCCAGTCTCAGACATCTGTACAGGGTGTCAGTTCTTTCCAGGTAGTACTTACAAGAGGAATCACACACCAAACAGTCTCAACACATTACATCCTGGGAAACTGGCAGAGCGAAGAAGTAATGTAGAATTTCCAGTTCCTTTTGTATTACAGGTTTCCAAAATATGAGGAAATATGACAAATGCCTTTGGCTTTCAAATGATAATATTCTCTGAATTAACGACTACCAGGGAGACGCACACGGAGCAGTGCCCCCACAGCGTGTTTCCTAACTCAGACCCCTTGGCAAATGGCCAAAGAACCCTTCTCTCGCCAGTCAGTCAGCCAGCCACCTCCATGGCCAGGAAGCACTTTGCCATCAATTCCACATTTTATTTTATTTTTATTAAAAAATATTTTTATTGATTTCAGAGAGGAAGGGAGCGGGAGAGATAGAAACATCAATGCTTCTTAAATTGAAATGTAATATAAAGATAAGCCTTGTTATTTTAAAGAAGAGAAACAAAACTAAGATTTTTAAATGTTCTAGTTTAGCAATACATTGGATAAACAACCATGTTCTAAGGCTAACTTTAAGATGAATGCAAGGAAAGCCCATGAATTCCCCTTAAAATTGTATATGCGTTCTAAAATAATTTGGCTGGTGAATCTGCTTTAGATTTTTCAGATTTTGTAGGTTTGTAAAGCAATTAATTCTTTGACATCAACATATACAATGCTTTCCTCTGATTCCAGTACATAACCCCGATTTTCAGCTGAAGAAAATAAGAATCAGTTAAAAGGTTACAATTATTTCTTTCATGCAAGAGAGTGAGAACATATTTAATGTAAACTTAACAGTCACTTATTTGTTCATTCAACATTTATTGAACACCTGCTCTGTGCCAGGAACTCTGTTAGCTAGCGGGGAATGGAGCAGCGAACGAGATAAATATCATTTTCACTCCATGGAGCTCACACTCTAGTCAGAAATCTTGCCATTAAACAAGTACAGACAGAAAGAAGTCAACAATTGAGATGAATGTGGTGCGATCATACGAAGGGCGCTGATACTTTCCCTTTCCTTATCCAACTATGGTTTCCTGCTGAGGTGGTTTTGATGATCTAAATTTTGATTTGGCTTATAAAAGATATTTGAGTTAAAATTAAATAAACAAATAGAGAGTCTACTATAGACACAAAATCATTTCTGATTGTATGTGTGTGGAATATAAAAAAATGACACAAAATTTTTACAATGCCAGTTATTCTAGAAATGCTTTTAACCAGGGCAGTTTCCAAGGGAATTCATGACCGCTTTAGGTTAATGGTCATTGGCTGCTTGTTCAGCCCTCAATTAAACTCTGAACTTCAATTGTTATTACTTAATTGACTTGGTTATATTTCATGTCAGCATTTCAAAATGACCTTCCTTTTGAAAAATAAAGATTAGCCTGACGACGTACCTTGGACCTTGGCTGAGCCTAACTCGCTCTGGCGGCCCCACATGATATGCAAAGCTGGGCCTGGGACTTGCTCAGCTTTGCCATCATCACGAGGGTACTTTTTGCCATCCTCCCTACCATATGAGACAGCTCTAGATAAATCCACGTGATGAGGGAAAAAGAATGAAAACAACATACATCTGTTGCCATGATTATTATTAAAATGCCACATAAATCCACCGATACCCATTTTATTCTAAGCACAGGGAATTAGACAACCTTAAATACCTTGAGTCTCGCAATTAAATGTGGTCAAATTAGACTTATTTTGAGATGACACTATGGTATCTTTTTCTGACGAGCGACTCCAAATGTCTAGTTGTTCCAATTAACTAGATGGAAACGTGAGTTCCCTTCACTTAGACATAAAGCAATAAGCACACGTTGGGTTTAATGAGTCGGACTTTATATATAAAGTAGGTACGCCGCCAAGATCAGACTTTGCTGCACTGGCTGAAACAAATTAAGGCATCAAATGAGCACGTCCCCTCCCCCTCGTTCTGTGGAAAAGTTTTAAAAGTCTTTTTGAAGTACTTTGATCAAGCTTTGAAATCATTTGAGTGGATTACTATTGTATGGAAACTGTAATTTATAGTGCTTGACCTAAGCAGCTCTTTGTCTCACAGCCGCGTTCAGAACAATAGCAGGAAAGTGAAACACACAGGGGAACCCACGCTGTTCTGGTCATTATTTAATTCCTAATTCCATCTTCCTTATTTGATCTTGGGAATCCAGGCATGTTCTTCAGGACACAGGCTCGGGGCGTGCTGACCATATATAGGAAGGCTGGCTTTGGGAGGCATGACCAGGGGATGCGAATGGGCGCCCGGGGGCCTGCCTAACCTAGGGGGACTCTGCAGACAGGGTCAGGCAAACTGCCGTGGCTTGCCTTTGGGTTTCCTCCCTGGTTAAACTGGCTTAGTCCCTTAACCCTAACTGAGAATGTGCCCATGGGGAGATTGTATCCCCTCATCCTTGCCAGGAAATAGTGATGCTTCACGGCAACTTGCTCCCATCAGATCCCGTGAAAGAGGGCAAGCAGCCCCAAGACCAACAGCAGGGATGCGTCCCTCACTAGGTCATACGATTCCTGCACTGTATCCATTCATATTTCATCAACTGAGCATCAGCACTCAGGCTCAACGTGGCTGCGAACCTCACATGTTCCTTCGGCTCCTTTTGCCAAAACATTTATTGGTGACCTAAAACCATACCGGGCTCCGCCCTTTAATAAGAGTTTATCATCTAAGTTCAAAGTTGCACGATCTTTCAGGTGCCACGATGCCCTGGAGTAAATACTCTGGCTGCTGGAGGATGCTGAGGAATGCTCTTCCCATAGGGCTGAGATCAACTGCTCCCACCCCTGCCCTTTACTCCGAAGACATGTGGCTGAGGACGGCGATGGGGTGAATTTTTGCCCTGGGATCTTTCCTAGAGAAGAGCCCAGGAGTAGTGACGAAGTGCAGGATGCACGTGGGAGGAAACTGGCCAAGGCTAGCGTGCGGGCAGAGGCGGGAAGAGGTGGGAAGTGAGGGGAAGAAGGCAGCAAAGCTTTAATGCCATCGGTACACAGGTCTGTAGGGGAGCAGGTTGGAGAGAGCAGACATCCACGGTGCCTTGGCTCCAGAGAGGAAAGAACACAGTGGGCGCAGCCCCTCCGTGAGTGGATTACCTGCTCACGTGGGACCTTTCAGCGGCATCGCCCCTTGCAGACAGTGAGCAGGCACCACACCTGTGGCTGAGAGAGAATTATTTCCCCTGGAGAGCCAGCTCTACTTGGCACCCCTGAACCTCCCCTTTTGTATGTGATTTTCCGTGTCGCTAGAAGAGTTGACATATCCCTCACTAGGAGGCAAAAGGAAAAAAAAAAAAAGATCCTCACTATGTTTTTAGCGGGCTGTTGGAGATGGGGGAAGGAGTCAAAGCGCTGGGCCAGCTTTGCTCGGAGCTGGGCCCCTGCCACGCTCCACGCCGGTCTCTTCCTCACTGGTGGGAGCAGATGCTTGGCAAGCCCATCTATGCCAGTGAGAACATCATTTAGTTTTACGTTTGCACACACGCCTGCTTCGGGGCTGGCACATTCGTTAGCACGGTTTGCGGGAGCATCGTAAAACAAGGTCCCGCTTTCACGTTAATGCTCTAACGACGACGGCAATAAAAAAAGGTGACACCTTGTGTGTACTTTCCAGGGCTGATGTTTATATTGTCCAAACTGAAAAAAAAAACAACAGACAAGTAAATAAAGAACACGCCCAGATATCACACAGGTAAGTCTTTCTAACAGGAAGAGAAAGCGCAAGCTTTAAGCTTCTAATCCCGGAACCTTTCTCCCTCACCCCCACGCCTCCGCCCGAAGAGGAGTAGGTATCATAATCACATTAGTGCTCATGTGGGAAAAGCTTAGTTCTTGTAGCTTTATCATAGTGTGCACAGTGGGCTGCTGCTCTCTTTCCCACTTGTAGGAGCCAAATTCGAAAACCTTATTCATAAAGAGGCGGCGGCCTCTGCGGGGAACACGGATACCTTCTCAACACATTAGGTCAGGGCACTGGGTGGAAGGAATACGAAAAGCAAGCACCTCTGTTTTTAAATTTGTGGACCCTCACCATGAATTTGTTTAATGTAAAACAAACAAATCCTCGACAAGGGGTTAACAGGGTTTTCAACATCTCTGCAGATAAATGTGATTTATTCCTAAAGAAGAGCATGCCATGAAAACTGCTCTTAACAACAGGGTTGTGTGTGCGTGTGTGTGACGGACTGTGCGTATCAAGACAACAGCAGTGGTTTCAAATCGTTCTATTTCACTCACAAAACTTGCACGAGGCACTTTCCATGGAGAGAGAAGTTTGCCTGATACCTGTTTACCAGGTCATCTTCCGTGTTCCTTTTTGTTGAGGGCAGCCCTGACATGCCTGTGTCTTTCTAGAGGAAAAGCTGCAGGCAGACTCGGGTAATCCTTTTGGGTACACAATGAATGGAGTGCTCATGGCACGGCGAGTTTTGTGAGGGGACCAAGCAATGCAGATAACTTACACGTGTTTGTAAAAACTTACGCCTTTGTTACTAGTTCCAAGCTCACCAATGCAACATTACAAAAGTCATGTTTTGTCAATGTATTTTACTAGATACATTTCTGGGCACACATTCATCTTTAACTTCCCCAACGATAGACTTATAAGGACTTTGCTGATGTTTTGCTTTAGAGTGAAATCTGATTTGCAGCATAAAAGGTGACTAAATAAAGTGAACAGACACACCCTCTGCCTAATTTTGCTTCTTGAAAGGCGTCACAAGTTCATGTCCAGTGCGCTTCATTGGTTCAAAGCTGAAGATTTCTAATGCCCCAGTTGTGAGCGTTTTATAATTATGTGGTATATAAAATGCAGGTGAAAAGCAGGGCACCAGATGCACTTCTAAGAATGTTACTCATAAAAATACGACCGCACATCGCTAAGAACTAGCCACGTTTTACAAATAAACTCCTGTCTCGGCTGGCACCGCCCACAGTGGAGTGCGGTTTCTAGACACAATGTAACGAACACTTTCGAATGAGATAAATGAGAAATGTTTGGTGCTCAAATACGTCTTAGGAAAAGAGGAAATTCTCATCAAGCATGTTTTCCAGCTCGGCTAGGGGCCATGGAAGTCAGGAAGCTGCGAGGCCAGGGCGAAGGCGGCGGCAGCGCAGGCTGCCCATGGGGCCTCGGAGCCGCAGGGCAGGGTGAGGGTGTGGCTCGGACCCTGGCCTGGGCGTCGCTGGGACCCAGAGGGATGCTGCCACGCGGTCCGGCTACCCTGGGTGTCTGGGTTCCATGAAGAGAAGCGGGAGGGGGAGGAATCTGAGGGAAAGAAGAAGAGGGTGACTCAGGAACTGGGAGGAGCACTGGAAAATCACACCTTGCAGTCCCCGCGTTTCCTCTTTTGCTCAGTATTCGGGGAGAGACTATGCGGAAGGAAGACAGACGATGACTATCTGTGAACCAACTGTTTGACAGAGACAGAAACTCCGACAGTGAGGGGGCTGTGTCTGTAGCTCTTGGCTGCTCACATCAGCAAGGGATGAAGGAAAACAGAGACTCCTGCTATGTTTGTCTAAAGAGGCAGCGGGGTGACCGCGGGCAGCGAGGGTTCAGCTGGAGTTCAGGGCAGATGCTGCCAGGAGTTGATGCTGCAGGGAAGTGAAACTGCTTCTGGACCCACCTGCCCCTCCCGGCCTCTGGTCCAGGCCCGTCAGGGCACGGTGGCGCCGTGGCACAAGGTGACGATGTCCGTGGGGAAGCAGGCTTTGAGCAGGATGCCCCTCTCCCGGTTGCAGTCCAGCTCCTGGATGAAGCCGTACCAGTAGATGACCAGGCCCGGCCCGAACCTGCACAAACACGAGAAAACAATACACACGCATGGTATCAGTGTAGCTCCCCACACAGGAATCTCTGAAGCATGGATAAGATGGTTAGACAGCGTTATTGCACGATGTTTTTATTTTGTTTGCTACATAACGACCGAAAGTAGCAGTACTTACACCAAGGAGTTAACGTAATACAAGGTAAATTTACTGCCTTTCTTTCAAGGAACCTGAAGCATGTCAGATGTATGTACTGCCTTAATTACCTTCCAGGAAGAGGCTATGGGCTTGGGCTGATGTGACCACTTAGCTGATGGAGGATAAAACCCGAGTTGAAAGAAATAGTGATGAGCCGGGGGCACTGGCTTGGGATTTTAGTCTTCTTACATTCAGAAGTACCCTGAAAAATTATCTTAGTTATTTCCAACTGAGGAGAAAGAATACTAAAAGAAAAAAAAAGAAATAATTATAAGAATGGAACAGCCCATGGTCCTCTTTGGGCTGTCATGTTCTAGCTGCCCACCAGTAGGGCCCAAAGTGCCTTCTGTCATCCTTGCTTTTCAGTTTAAAAGAAGAAAAAAAAAGTCCACAGGACAAGGGGACACCTCAGAGGCCTTCTCCCCGGCCCTGCATTCTCTGCGCTCCCACCTTTCCACGTGCAAACATGACATGAAATCTGGTCGTAGGTTCTTACGAAAACAGGCACAGTGGCACACAGACCTGTGACAAAGCACAGACAGATGCAGGCTTAAGACCTCACTTTCCCTAAATGGTGCCTCCGAACGAGATCTCACATTTGGCTAGCAGCAGACTCAGGAAGTCGCCCTCCGGACTCCTCACCCCTCAGGAAGGTCAGACCTGCAGGCTGGATTCATAAGGATGCAACCACGATCCATCACCGCGCGCGCACAGAGAGGTTCTGCACACCGGTTTCACGTTTTCCCTACTGAAGCTACTTAATTAAAGGGCAGCACTACTTTTGGTGTCGTGTTGCAGGAATTTTACAGTGAAATCATAAATTATGAATGCTGGGTTAGTAAAAGGATGTCTAAAAACAGAACTGCTTTCTGTACTCGGACGGTACAGCAGGCTGAACCACGCCAGGCCAGAAAGCTCTTTCCTCCCACGATTTATTACATGCTGCGGCGCTCCTGCCAAAACTAACAGTACAGGACGGGCTGTGAGATACTGTGGCACAGGAACAAGTTCAGCTGGATGTCACGGGCTGGTTTATTTGGGGATCCACACCAGTAAAGTACCCCAGTTGGAGGCAAGATTCATGAAAACATTCTGTATCCCCTCCGTGCAAGGACAGAACCATGAGACGGGGACTCATCCACCCAACTTGTTCTGGGGGACACAGGAGCTACGTCTGGATGAGACGCCTTGCAGCACCAGGCCCTGTGACGTGTACCTGAATGCAGGTCTGGCTGCAGATGCTCTCCTCCTCCTCAGCGTCTCTGAGGAAGCTTCCTTGGGGGTCAGAAGACGCACACTGCCTTGGCGCAGGGTGTGGGCTCCTGTGCTGACATACACACAAGGCAAAGCTCACACCTGGGTGAGAACTTGCTTCCATGTAACCGAGGGCTGTAACTTTAAATCACAAACATTTGTCTGCAACTGGAACATAGACTATTTGGTGTCTTTATTTCACAAAAAGCACTGTGGTTGTTATCAAATGATCTCAGATCTGTCAAAACGAGTCTGGGAACGGCAGAAAGACCCGTGAGTCTCGGGACCGGGTCTGAGAAGCCTCAAACCTTCCCATCCACGAAGCAGCCCTGAGTCACAGCCTCGCAGACCTGACCTAGAGTGCAGAGCCTTCGCCCATCATGTGATGCAGCCATTCTGGAGACCGTGCTGTTCTGTAGAAAGGCACTGATATTTTCACAAAGGGAGAAAAAAAATCTGTGATCTAAACAGTCATGGAAAAGAACAAAGAAATATATGGGGGTCATAAACAACAAGCCCGGTGTTTTCAAGATTTAATAAAACAAAAACACACATCGCCAGCGCCGAAAGCAAGAGCAGCCTGCACATTGGCTGCACAGCTAAATCATAAGCCAAAGGACACGGAGCATGACAGCTCTTAGCAAAAATGGCATTTTCCAGGCGGAAAAGCCAGGCTGGGGGACACCCCAGGCACCAAGAAAGTGGACTTGTTTCGCTTGTGAGGCAACAGATGTCATCTGCTACTCAGAGGGGTTTTTGCGAGATTGGGAATCTGAACATTTCACGGGGTGATTCCCAACCAGGACCCTCGGAGGGAGCGACAAGGGTCTGTGAGTTGTTATCGAAATATATGATGAGAGGTTCCTAAGGAGACTCTACCACATATCTAAGTGCTTGCTTCTTCGCTTTTGGGTGAATTTATAGTTACTTAGGTAATACTAGCTCTCTCACGTGGCTCAAAAGCTCTGATTGAAAATAAGTGCTTAAAGACCAGGAAAGACAACCACCCTTTGTAAATAGAGATTGGTAGACAGAGGCTTTCAAATTGTTGGCCTTGGAGTGAGAAAGGTAATAGGAATGTTAGTGACAAGGTTGGAAATGCAATGACAGGACAAGATCTGGCCTTGTTCCTGATACCTACTTGAGTGCATTTCTGAGCTGTCCTCAACTCGGGGTCCAGAGACTATGCTGGCAAGATAACCTTTCAGCAATATGTCTACTTATGAAGAGACTGACCGTATTAACAAACTTTACATCATTGCTTCCTTGGTGATCTGAACTAACAGCAGGGAACCTTATGGTTAACAATTGGACAAACCAAGCAAGCCAACGTTAGCATTTTCTTCAGAAAAGTTGTAATACAGAGACAACAGGACCTACGAAATTTTTATGTAGGTCAAGTACATGCTTGGGGGTAGAGTGGTTTCACCTTTTGGATGCGTGTTGTCATTTACTGTGGCACTAGTGGACGAGAGTGAGATCGCTGGGAAGGCAAACATAACCTTTGCGACCAATAAAAATCAAAGAGACTGTTAACGGTGTTTAAAAGAAAACAGAGTCCCTGGGTCTGAGCGAATGTGCAAAGCAGAAGGTTGGCCTGCTACTGGGGTTGCAGCCCTCCGCACCAGCCCGGGGACACGCAGTAATGGGATATATACGGATAGCGGGGCTGATTCTGTAAACACATTGCTGAGCTAAACTGTAACTTCGATGTTACTACTATACTCATGGTCAAGTAATAAGATCAAAGACTCCAAATGGATTTTACAAACTCCCGTGGAGCAGACATTGGAATGTGAGTGACGTTTGAACAAGTAATTTTGTCTGCAAATAAAATAGCACTAAATTAGCAAAAATAACAAATACCTCTTGGAAAAAAATGGGAGGTGAAAGTCAGGAGCCAGGACAGACCCTGAAGGGATTAAGTTCTAGGTAAATAACGACAACCTTGCAAATGCCTTTGTAATTTGCTTCTCCGGGTTCCTTTCATTTTAGTGTATTTAGAGAAGTTAAATAGGAATCTGTGGAATGAAAGCTGGGCACCCTTTTGGGTTTTTTTGTGCACATCTGTCTCCCAGGGATTAGCTTGGTTTCACCGTGTGTCTCTCTACTGAATGGTGATCCTGTTGGGGTAAGTTTCCTTGTAAATTAGTGATGTTTCTGTGACTGGATCTATGAAATCAAGGCTGGGCTTTTATCGAGTTAAAAATAAATGGAGCCAGCCCTAACCAGTTTGGCTCGGTGGATAGAGTGTTGGCCTGTGGATTAAAAGGTCCCGGGTTCGATTTCCGTCAAGGGCATGTACCTTGGTTGCGGGCACATCCCCAGTGGGAGGTGTGCAGGAGGCAGCTGATCGACGTTTCTCTCTCATTGATGTTTCTAACTCTCTATACCTCTCCCTTCCTCTCTGTAAAAAATCAATAAAATTAAAAAAAATGGAGCCAACACATAAAAATTGGGAGGTTGTACACAAAATCCTGCATATTCACCGCCTCTTGAGAAATGAACTGACATGGCCACAATAAGTTGGAGCTGAGTCATGGCTGCCCCCCTGGACCTGCCATGTGCTCTCAGGTCTGCCACAGTCTTCACAGTCTCTGGCACTGTTACTCTGGCGAGACTCAGTGCCAGGTGCCATTCCTCATCATGCCTCACTTTAGATTTTCTTTAATTGTAGAGACCTACTTCCTCAAACTCACTTCTCTGTCAAATCTGGGGAAAGCAAAGACAAGTTCAGGGGATTTCATGTTTCATTAAAGAAACAGGAGATAGTACTCTTTTCCCCCCCTGTAATGTTCTGCCTACTCTGCTCATTTCTGTTGCCCACCTGCACCCTGTGGGCATTTGAGACTTGGCCCTGCCTTGAGATCTAACACAGAGGCTCCCAAACTTGGGCCAGAGGCCCTTGTGTGACTGCGAATAGACTGCAAGATACCCTTATGCACACTAAGCACTATCTTCAGAAAAAAATAAATAGATCTTGTCCTCTTTTGGAGATGTAGATAACAAAATAGGCAGTTTTCAGTTATTATGTATTTTCTAAGTAGAAGGAATCTAAAAGTACAGTGATAGCCCAGCCAGTGTGGTTCAATGGTTGAACATCAACCTATTAACCAACAGGTCATGGTTTGATTCCCGGTCGGGGCACATACCCGGAGTGTGGACTTGATCCCCAGTAGGGGTTGTGCAGGAGGCAGCCGATCAATGATTCTCTCTCATCATTGATGTTTCTATCTCTTTCTCTCTGAAATCAATAAAAATATATTAAAAAAATAAAAGCACAGCTATAATCACTTGGGGGCAGGAGAGTTAGCCATAATTCTTTTTGTTTGTTTTAAAGACTTTCAAATTTGGCAGGATTCGGGACACTGTTCTAATGGGTTTGGTCTCTTTTTCTGAATGAATGTGTGACATGGAGGTGAACCGCATACATGAAGGAGATTCTGTGATATGGGTAACACTGAAGATGTCTGAAAATACTGAGCAAACATGTAACTAACCTGTCCCTGCAACATGAGGCTCATCTTCACAGTAAAAAATGGGCTAGAAGGAAAGGCACAGTTCCTGCTCTGGGTCACACTGAGAACTCACTCCACCGAGAGCAGCCTGCCTGCTGCTATCTATGGGAAGAGGTACAGAGAGAAGCACCTGACTGCCCCAGGCAGCGGCAGTAATGAACAGGGACCCCGTGGAGGTGGTGCTGGAGTTCTGAGTTGCCACTGAGAATTGCAGAGAGATACTGTGTTGGGTTGACTCCGAAGGTGATCCCTGCCTCCTGGGCCTTGGGCCCTTATTCAATGCCCTCCCTTTGAGCGTGGGCTGGATCTAGTGTCTTGGTTCTAAGAGAAGCAACACAGCAGAAGTGATAGGATGCCACTGTGATTAAGGTACAAAAACTGTGACTTCCATCTCACTATCAGACACACCCCTGCCTTCTGGGCTCCCATACTTCCATGAAGCAAACTGCCATTTGGGAGAGGCCCCCATGGCAAGGAACTGAGGGTGGCCTGTGGCCTGCAGCCAGAGAGGAACTGTGCCCCTCAGCCCACCAGCTTGTGGGGAACTGAATCCTGCCAACAACCGGAGTGAGCTGAGGGGTGTGGTCTCATCTGAAGATTTGACTGGGGGAGGCCCCACTCCTCAGTATCTTGAATGGAGCATGTGAGAGATAGTGGAGAAGAGGATCTAGCTAAGCTATGCCCATATTCCCGCTCACATAAAAAGTGAGATAGTAAGTGAGTGTACTCCTAAGTCATTAGTTTTGGGGTAATTTGTCACATAGCAATAGGTAACTAACATATATTGCACACTTGAGTAATCAAATGCCATTCTTCACATATGCAGCATGAAGAGTCCTGTTGGCTATAAATTAGAGTGTTTTTTTTTTTTTCTGTTATAATCGTAACCAGAATTTATAGCAGAAGAGGTTACTGAATGAGATGATTACTAAGTAGCCACTCTTCACCAAGGCAAACCGGCGTTGAAGCAAGTCGGTGCTTTCCCACTAACAGAGCTTCTTGGCTCCTAACTGAGACCACACACCAACACCTTCCCTCCTGCCTGTCTAGGACCCTGGGGTCACCTAAATATGTGAAGAAATAATACATAGATGAAGAATCCTACATGTTTTCTATACTGCGGTGGTGTGTTATTAAGTTTGGTTACTAGGTTTCTGAACTTGCAAATCTGAAGCAGGTGAAGCGGGGGGAGAGGGGGGCAGACTCCAGGCAGAACACATGGCCACCTAAGGACTGCTGACAACCCAACCGGGGAGGTCACACTGAGAACATCCCAAGATGGCGCTGGAGCTCGTGGACTCTGTCAATCACAACAGGTGCTAAAGGACAGCCTGAAGAAAACGGGCGCTGGTTACATTTTGTGCAGTTAAGACAGGCAGTGCAATCTGTAATATATTTTTAAAAGATCTGTCACCAAGAATGTTTTAAAAATGGTACTTCAGTAAGTTCTTAGCTTTCCAGAGAAAATGTAGCTGTCCTCAGATAGTCTCTAGGACGTCACATTGTAAATGTTGGACAGAGTAGGGTATAAGTTAGAAATCATGCCTCTCAGTCCACAGGTTTCTATAGGTCTCTGAGAAACTCGGAGGCTCCCAATTCAGGGAGGACTTCCTTTCTCTTTCTTAACTGTAAAATAATAACCCCCTTCCTTGCCACACCTTTGCACTACCCTGTAAGACAGGAATTAATTGGATGATATTTTCACTTAACTTTCTCTTAAGACTTTCTCTTGAGGCACTTTCTTTTAAAGAGTGCTAACATGAAAGGTAGATGCAGGTATGCGGAGATTTCCAATCCTAGTGTTGGATGTGGCTTTGCTAAATTAGCCCCAATAACCAACTTCCTGGTTGGTTTCCTGAGGCCCATTTAACTTCTATGGCTCCACAGATTTCAGAAGGCCCTTGATCGTACATAAGGTCTATAAAGCTGTCTAAATACATATAAAACTCTTGGAATAAACAACAACAAAGAGGTAACGAACATTTAAAGCACATTTATGTGGCAGGCAATGACTATAATTTTACACGTGCAGACTCATTTGAAAGTTACAAGCACTCTGTGAGGGGGGGACACACAATCATCCCCATTTTACAGATGAAAAAACTGAGGCACAGAAAGGGACAAGCTTTGAATCTCAGCAGTCTGGCTCTGTGACTTGTGCTTATAACCATTACACTATACTGTCTGTCACTATGCCTTGTATTTACACAGCAATTTATAACATTCACTCAACTTTGAAACATATTTACAACATCTGGAAAAGAGAGATGAGCAGGGGCCCAGAAGGCAGGTGACTAATCAACAGCCCAGTGTAGGAGTCAGGATTCACCTGTCTCTGGGGAATAATTTTTCAGGTACAAAGTCAATAGTTCCACACTAAAAAGTCTATCTAGCCATTCATTTCAATGTAGGTGTCACCACGTTTAGGAAGCATATAGCAAAGCAAGTTATAGTTCAGGTAAAAGAACTGAGAATTATAGAATCACTGCCTGAAGTCCAGAGAAGACAAATGCTTCCTGCTAGGAGAAGATGCAGAAGTTATGGGACAGAAGCTAACATTAGGAGAGAGGAGTAAACCCAGAACACTCCTGCAGCCTGTTCACATTAATGGACACCAACAGCTGGAATAAGTTATCATGAAAACCGAAGGAAGCGGTGGGTCTACGTGAGTGTGTCAGGAAGAACCAGAAAAGAAGGTTCAGACTTGCTAAGCAGGGTTGGCAAAGGGAACCCAAAGGACCGCTCTTGCTGCTAAAGATGTATCTTATGTTTGTGGCATTAATTTGACTTATCTATGTCTTCAGCTCTCTGAGAAAAATCACTACATATTTTTAAAAACATCAGTATGATTTTATATCTCTTTTGGTAATATAATATGAAGCTGGGTCTCATATACTGTTGTACAACTTGCTTCTCCACAAAGAATCAAGGAAACTCATGAAATGGATATCATACTTCTCAATGACCTGAATTACCATGTTTACATAAAGGATTCTCACTCAATATACTGAGGTTCTACAATATTAATCGGGATCAAGTCAACCAAACAATTTTCAATTGAAATGAAAAGAGGACTATGGGATGATTTGATGATTTTAGTCAAGTTTCTTATTCACAAGGGTCTTCATTACATAATTAAAATTATATATATAATTTTTCCCTTTTCCTTTCTCATTCTCAGTTGCTGTGTAGGGTCTGGGGTAACTTCTGAAGATGTGTGCAGACATGTGGCTGTGGGAAGTCAATTGTTTCACCATCAAAGACTTGCATGTGGTTTTTATGAAGAATGCATTCGCAAAAACATAGTTCAGGACGAAGGAGAAATAGAAAACATCTTGTAATTGTTTTAAAATAAACTCTTACACTGTTTATTTAGTTTTAATCTGCGTGTTGTAGATTGGTTATGCACTTGTTAATCACTGTTGTATGTATCTCCAGACAGAGTTGTAAATAACTTTTCAGTCCAAGTGAAATATGCTTGCACATGTTTATATGCAGCGTATGTGTGTATTCATGCCTGTGAGTAAATATATGTACAATAATAATAGATTAGTGATCATGCAATACAACATCGTAAGGTTCTGGCACTATGGTCAATTTAATATACAATGCAAACATTCTTTTTATTTTGTAATATCTAGAGATGGAATACAAACATGACTTGGTTATTTTATTCACTATCTTTTCGTGGCAGGTCCATGTTTGCAAATTGAAAGGACTCAGGAAAAAAGAACCCCAGTTTTGAGTATTCTCCCTCAACTCGTGGATCTTGATGTTTAAAAGCGCAACTCTCTGTAACATCAACTCACTGTATATAATTTTGCAAGTAGAAAAGGAAAAATATATTCTAAATACTGATTCACTTCAGGCCCGAATGCCACATAGAAGATAAACAGAAAACATGTTATTTTGAAGAAAGTTTAAAATGTAATTAAATACACAACTACAACCACCTGAAGTCCTCCTTGGTGTTTATGCAACTTGGCATCTCCATGTCTACATTAAATTGCCTGGAAAAGTGCTTCATTTTTCCTGTCCTTTGCCCCGTGGTGAATATACTCAGATGCCATACTCACCGTCTTTCTAGCCTATCGTACCTCTCTGCTCAGAAGAGAGAAGCTGAGCGAGGTAGAATAGGAAAGAAAGGCAGAAGCTATGTAATCAGTTGCTTTAATATCTGTTTCCGTGGAGCAATGCTTTCTCCCGGCAGTGGGCCAGCTGCGCTGCGTTTACCTGTTAAGAATGAACACAGCAGAGCCTGCGCATCCCCCTGCGGACAGTACAGGCCACTGAGGGAAGGCTCCTCCTCCTGCAGCAGCTTACAGCTCAAAGTTTAATAACCTGGAAAAGGCTATTCACATTTTTAAGTGTGAAATATAAGTAATTAGCTGAACAAACAAAATGCCGACTGGTTCACGCAAAAGACAATTTAGAGCAGCGGTCGCCAACCTTTTGCACCTCACGGACCACCAGTGGTCTGTGGACCATCGGTTGGCGAGCGCTGATTTAGAGCAATGACATGACATGTGAGAAGTCTTCCTGGACGAGGTGAGCTCTCAGCTAAGCTGCATTTACTCATATAATGGTCCTCTTTATTTTCTCCATTAGATGTTCGTTTTTTGAGGTGAAAATAAAGAGCGAGATCAGAGGGTCCCAAGAGAAATAATGAGTTGGGATCAGAAACATATTGAGATTATTTCGTTGTCAAACTGGAGGATGAACTTAAGTACAATAGTCCTGGTCTTTGTTTCAAATGAGGATATGTAAGTGGACAGTACCCATCCCCAAGTAGGAAGGAGAAATACCAAGTGCAGTAAAAGAAACCAAAATCCTTAAAGTCCTAAAGTACTCAAGGTCATGTACGGAGAAAACGTTTAAGTACTAAGAGTGAGAGACCACTTCGGGCAGACCTTGGGTGCAAATCATATCTACCAGCCTAGAATTTATACTCCAGCCTTCTTCCCAAAGTTGGGGTAGTTTACAAAATTGGTTGTGTGAATTATTACATGTTTTCTCAGTTATTTCCCCAGGGAAACATGCCAAAGGCGAACCCATCATTTCCGCTGATTTAGTGTTTGATGCCAGAGAATTTATAATTGATATGACAACCATAATGAATAGTGATCCCCAGGCTCGGCCAGCCTGGCTGACGGTGTGGTGGTCCGTTCTGGGTTCGCCAGACTCATTCTGATAAATTCGGAGGTTATTCCTAAACTTCTCACTTCCAACTTTCTGAATAGCAGAAATTAGAAACGCTTTATAAGATAGAAAATATTTTACTATATAAATGTTGCTTAGCCCTAACCTTTTTTACACAGTTTTTTATTACCAGGTAGAGGGGGGATGGATCTCTTTTTTCTTGGCTCGACTCTCAAAAGAGCACAGGGTAACTCAGAGTTCAGTGAGACATTTGTCTCAAGGCACAAAGAAATTTATGGGTTCTAGATAGAAATATAAATGTCTGCTTAAAATAAAAAAATACTGGAATTTTCATCCTTGGCAAAGTCGAATAACTGAAGGATTAAGGCTGCTACATGTTTGCCCTATAAATCTATCATTATCCCAGCGTGACACAGTGCTTCAGGTATGTCAGATCCCAACTTGCTCTGAATGGGTAGTTAAAAAATTCCTTTTACTCACAATACATAGCTCCCGATAAGGAAGATCTCTTTGGCTAACCAGCACAGTCCTCAAGAGCAAATCTCACAATTTTACAGATCCATGAAGAAGGCAAATCCTGGGGGTGGGGGTGAAGGGATTAGAAATTGGAACCGTCATTAGAAAAAATGACCAGGTGACAGAAAACAATGACAAAAAATATGGTTCCTAGAAGACAAGTAAATATGGGCGATCTGGCGTCACACGTCAGAATGGAAGCTGCATGAGGGCAGCTTGTATTTCAGGGGCACAAGGGAATCAGCCAGTGACTACTGGCCGAGCAGATGCATGAACACATGAATGTCTGCCTCCACAGAGAAGCTGCGGGCGCTAACATGCATTTGGAAAACAATATTTTGCTGACAACCACCAACCACATAGGGAAGAGATAAAATGAGCCTTAAAACTATGCCCAAATTACATGCACTGAAAAACTAGTCCCAGACGTCTTGCATTTGGAATCTGTGCTTTTCAGGTTATTACAGGAAAGATGATGTTTAGAACCTGGTAGGAAATACAAGAGCTGTTCCCCTGGAGGGCCCTACACGTGGCTGAGGTGTGGCTGTCAGGTGGGTGGAGCTGACCGCTAAGAAGAGAAACTAAGTATTCGGGAGCCAATAGCTGCACACAGGTGTCCCTCACTTCCTTGAAAGACAATCAATGTAGGTCAGCTTTTGTTTACAGTAGCTTTTATCTAGAAGATAAGGTTGTAAAAACATCAATCAAAATGAAGTACTACTGTTCCTGGCCATATCTCAGCTGGTTCATCTGTTTCATTTCTTCCTCCCTTTCCAAATACCTTACGGTGTTTTAGATGAGTGAGGAGATATCAAACTATTAAAGTGAAGAGTATTTGTGTATGACACATGGATTTGCACTCGCTGAACCACAAATACCATCCCTATGGCGCTTCTATCATTCCCAGGTTCATTGCTTTAATTTTCAATAACATACACTCCACAGAACAATCTTCACGTCATTTTCAATAATGCTCCTTTAGGAAAATGAGGATCTGATGGCTTGCATGTTGGTGTGCAGCTTTCAGTTTATTTACACCCTGCCTTTCCCTTGAAGAGGCACGCACAGTGAGAGAGCAAAGTAGAAATAGAAAATGGAGCTCAGGAAAAGAAGTATGCAAGTTTTCTGATTTTACTGTTAAATTGAACTTTGAAGGTCAACTGTATAGTTACAGAACTTTAAGCTTACGTCCCCAAAGATCCTGCCTGATGTTGTTTCTAAAGGCATTGGCTTGGTTAATGCGGGACCTACACAATGAAGCTTCTGAGCCGGGGAATTTTCCAAGTGATAAGGGGAGCTCTGTTGAGGGAGTGAAGAGGCACTTGGGCCCACCTCAGAGTATAGTTACCCACCGGCAGTGAGGGGGGCAGAGGACAGCTGACCACCACGAGCAGACAGAGTTCCTTCAGCTGGTGGTCACCTGGAAACAGACTTTAAGGCTAGACAGAGCCAGCCGGTCACCCCAGGCTAGCTTTGGGTGGTATTGCAGGTCCATGTAGTGCAGCGGTTCTCAACCTGCGGGTTTCGACCCCTTTGGCAGTCAAATGACCCTTTCACAGGGGTCGCCTAAGACCATCCTGCATATCAGATATTTACATTACGATTCATAACAGTAGCAACATTACAGTTATGATGTAGCAACGAAAATAATTTTATGGTTGGGTCACAACATGAGGAACTGTATTCAAAGAGCCAGAAGGTTGAGAACCACTGATGTAGTGAAAGATATCTTGTCATTTTCAGATCTGAGTCATTCTTCAGTCCTAGGCTTTGTTGAGAAGGCTAAAAGGGGCTAATTCAAAGGTAGCCCTGATGTTTTGGGGGAATGGGGGTAGGAATTCATGCTAGCAGGCTCAGTGTGCATTCTTCAAGACCTGCGGCTGAGACATTGCCTCTTTCCCCATTGCCTCCTTCCCCGAAACTGAATTTGCAAAACAAGCCATGAGTGCTGCCCTGGGGAAGGGTGGATTGTTAGCTGGCTCCGAAACCTTGGGACACTGGGGGAACGGTAGATGGGGGTAGCACTTCCTCCAGGTCCTCGAGGGAGGAAGGGAGCATATTTGCAATACAATGAACTCGAGAGGTGGTTATAAGGCATATTCCCCGAGTGTTACTCCACTCTGATTTGGAACATTCTCAGAGTCGTGTGCGTTATTAAAACTGTGATTTCTCCACTTCTTCAAAGTGTCGCTTAGTTTTTTGGTCTTTCTGCAACACTGTGAGTCATTCTTCTGTTTGATCCTCTTCTAACTACAAGTAGAGTAAGGCATTCTAGTGAGAGGGATGCCCTGCAGTTAACCCACTTCAGGCTTGAGTCTCCTAGATTCAAAGACTCCTTGACTGACTACTCTCTAGGTTCACCTGCCTGGCACAGTCGAAGCCTTTGGAGCTGGTAGAAGACACAGACACTTTAATTACGATTTCTCCCGGTAAAGTCACACCACAACCTACCAGCACAGCCATCATAACAGCAGCTAGCCCTTGCATTACATGCCAGCTGCTCTTCCAAGCTCTTTATCTTTAAATTATTTCATTTAAACAAAAGCTCAAGTAGCTAATATTAGCACTTTATTTAAATCTGAGAAAACGATTATAAAGCTGCACTGATCTGATCATAACGATGACAATGAAGAGAAAGAACACTGAGGGCTCACCGTGTGCCCAGCACTGTGCTAAGCCCTTCGTACACATTACTTCATTTAATACACACAATGGCCTATGGCATAGGAGGAGCTCCTAGTGCCCTTTCTTCTTTCTTTTTAAAAATATATCTTTATTGATTTCAGAGAGGAAGGGAGAGGGAGAGAGAGAGAGATAGAAACATCAAGGATGAGAGAGAATCATTGATCGGCTGCCTCCCGCAAGCCCCCTCTGGGGATTGAGCCTGCAACTTGGACCTATGCCTTTGACCGGAATCAAATCTGGGCCCTTCAGTCTGCAGGCCGATGCTCTATCCACTGAGCAAAACTGGGTGGGGCCTGGTACCCTTTCACCAATGAGGAAACAGAGATCTGGAGAGGGGAAGCAGCTTACTCTCGCAAGAAGGAAACGCTTAAAAGTAGTCGATGCCAATCCATGGCCTCCAAATGTGGAGGTCCCTCTCTGAGCAGCCCAGCCACACTGCTGTGCGTGCTCGGACACCACCAAAAACTTCTTAACCCCTTGAATCATCACTCCCACACCTCTTCTCATCCCAATCTCAAGATAAGGTTCCTGCATGTCCAGTTTCAGTGCAAGTGCTTAATTTACTAAAGGACTCCTCTGTGCTGGGCAAGTGATTCCCTTTCTAGACAACAGTGGAGGCTGGAAGACATCGTCTTCGATGTACCTTCTATTTTTCACTGCCTCAGCTCTCCGTCTATAAAGCAGGCATGATAGTATCTGTATGCTGGAGTTCGAGGTGAATTTGAGAATAAGGAGCATAATTTGTATCTATTCATTGTTGCCCTATTATAAAAATTCTGCCCAGCAGTGGAATCTAATAAGAAATTTCCCCAATCTCCATCTCCCCCCACCCTCCCTTAACCCTACATCCCCAACACATGAATAGGCAGATCTACTAGTATGTTCAGAGGTCTGGAAATAAACCCACCAGAGAAAATAAAAACTGGACCAGTCAAGCACTCATCAAGGCAGTACTTCACCCAGATTTACCCAGGGGAGGTGACGAATGGAGGGGCAGGAAGTAGGACTGATCGGGGGTGAAAACGCCTCCTCCATGGATAACTGGACTAGACGCTCCTGTGCGAGAGGGGGACTGGTCACTTCCACATCACTCTGTCTTTCAGAGGAAAAGTTCATCAGCGTCATGAGAGCAGGAGACGCTCCTCTTCAAGAGACTTGACAGAAAACCCTGCTGACGTCAGTGATTTAAAATATCTTTAAATATACATTCCGGTGTTTAATGGCACGGCACTGCTAGGCCTGTCTCCACATCCAGGCCCGGTGCCATGATGAGGAAGGGCTGTACCCACATGTTTTGGGGCAGGGTCTAGAGATTTCATTGTATCATCCACCCCAAACACACATCCTGTTAGACAGGAGCGTCTGAAAACTCACCAAGTTTCACAGGCCATCTTCTGTAATAAGTCATTTCAGTTTTTAACAGAAGAGAGAACGTAGAAGGAACCTTGCGAATTTTAAACCAATATTTAAAGACTTTGGAAGTAGTGCTGGCTGCTATGGACACAGCCTGACAGAGAGGACCCAGGAGACTGGGGCTGGCCTGGCGGGTGGGCTCACAATGGGAACCTTAGGAAGCCAGGTGCCCACCCCCCCCCATTTCTAAAGGTGGCCAGCCCTTTGTCTTCCTGGGGCTAACGAAGATGCCGGAAAGGAACAGGAGCCTGAGGACAACACTTTATGTTTAAAGTAATCGCTGAAGGGTGCTGAGTGTGAAAACTGCAGGGCTGGCTTCAAGGGACGGGACAGCTTCAGGCACCTCTGGCTCTGTTCTCCAGCTGAGGGGCGGAGACTTCAGTCTTAAAACACTTCACAAATTGCACAGTAATACTTCTGACCTTCAAAAACGCATTGTTTCCATTTGACAGATGAGGGGACAGAGGCTCTGAGAGGTCAAGTGGCCTCTTTAAGATCAGATGGAGCAACTGACAGAGCCTGCTTCCCACATCCCTGGCTAGTGCTCTTGTCCACTATAAAGCCAGTGCCGCTATTTCCTAGAGGTGGAACAGGGAGACCAACACCTCTGCTTTTCTGTAAAAGATGCCGCCCTCGCCCTCCAGGGAGGCAGGGGGACCGTGAATACAGTCCCTGTCCCCTGGGGCGCTCAGTAGTAAGGCGGACAAGCAGGTTAGAAGGCATTGTTAAGGGGATGGTGTGCAAGGCCCTGTGGGGGCCCAGAGAAAATCAGGAAAGGCCCAGCACAGAGGTGAGGTGACTTGGGAGTGAGTCCTGAGGTCAAGGTTCTCTGAAAGGGTAGGGAAGGGAGGTGCTTCAGGTGGAGGGAGGGGCACACAGACAGAGCCATGGGAAAAAGCCTGGGGGTCAGAATAAAAGGATGGTGGGCATGGCAGGTGATCTTGCTGGGAAGGGGCCGGTGGGAGGAGGGCCGGGGATGCTGAGTGGGGAGTCCACTCCTCTGATCCCATGTGGAGTGCATGCCAGTCCTTTGCCCCAGGGTGATCCTCTTTCCTGAAACCCAAACACCCCAGGCTGTGTTTCTCTGTGGAATCTGTCAGCTAAATATTTACTTTGTGCAGGGCCAAAGTCTACTACAGCGCACTTATTTGGGGATAAACACATTAAACAAGAGTATACATTAAAACAAATCCTCCCCCCTCACCATTTCCACTTCATACATAAAAAAGACTGCCATTCAAAACACACACACACAGACAGACACACACACAGACAGACAGACACACAACACCCTGAAAACTACACTGAAGGCTCAGCTTTCCAGAGCTGTTGGGACAGAGTCCAGGTAGATAAACAGTCACAGCCCAGCTCCACGGGGTTCCTCCAATTTGTATTCTTTGAGAAGTCTGCGGGCAGGAGGTGACTGGCTGACAGTTTCCTCAGTGAGTTACACAGCAACCTTATTTACCCGAACAGGAGCCATTAGTTAAATTTTATGAAGATAAGGACTTCCAGGAGTGAGTGCCCTCCGGATTGTTTTTTGATTGAAAGCAAGACAAGGGAGAGCTGCACGGAACCTGAGCTTTCACTTTACACACTGGGCTCTCAGCTGCCCCCCTCCCCCCAGGCCCCTGGGCTGGGTTGGGGGCGGGGAGCCCGGGTGGGGATAGACTCCCCCAAGCTGAAAGCAACCTGTCACTGCAGGGAGGAGTTCCAGAGCTTATTTTAGAAAAGTAGTGACCCTTGTGACTGTCTTCTTCTAGAGGCATTCCTGGCTGCAAACGGCCTCATCCTGGGTGACAGAAGACACGCTACCAAATGAGGCTAAATGGAAGTCCCCGCAGTCAGTCGGAGAGCTGGTCCACCCATGTTGCCATTAGCTAATTAACAGGTGCTTATTTTTAGAGCTTGAACTAACAGGCCATTGGAAGGCCAATGCAAGATGATATCTGAAGTAATCTGTGGGTGCCTCATGCTTGCAAAAGACCTTACTTTTTGTGCAGCTATTGATGTAACTGAAGTCCTTGTCAGACTAGTAAAATGTAATGTCAAAGACAGAGAAAACCTTATCCCACCCCATTATGAAAAGGGCCACTACAAAAATAGAACCATTATCAATATTTAAAGAATTATTTGTTGAAGAAAACGGGAAGAAAAATATGAGCAATTAGTTATGGCAACTGGTTGAGTCCAAACTCTCATTTGACACTAGATATTAAGTAACCCAAATTCCCAATATGAGGTTCAATGCTAATATTAAACAATGACTAGGCCTGCTATTTATTTTTTAATGAGCTCTTTATGACTCTGCAGATATGCTATTACATATGCTTTTCTAATATGCTATTAGAAAAGCTAATTGTAAGTAAATTGATGGAATGTATTTTGATTTATGAGATTTATGATTCAAAAGAATTCAGAAGCAAAATGACAAAATGAACTGGCCTCTCACTGTGAAACTCTAAATTTAAAAGATGTTACAATAAAGGAAAAAAATCTTACAATTGCATTTTTATTTGTATTTATTTAATGTTTACCTCCTCCACAAACAGTATGTTTCACAAAAGCAATATCTTGTCTACTTTATCATCACCTGACTTTTAGTGGTGTGTGGCATAAGGTAGACATTAAAAAGTATTTGCTGAACATATGAATGACAGGTAGAAAAGTTATGCAGAGTATTATTGCACAGGTACCTTACTTAGGTCTGGTTTAAACCTTGAACCTGAGGGCATACATAGGATGAACCCAATAGTTTTAAAACAGTGCCATTTGCCTAACGAAATCATTTGCTCTTGTTTACCTGATGAGCTTTCCAATACTTCCCCAAGCCGGAGAACCATGGGTGCTGACTGGCATGGTCACAGGGAAGTTAAAGTTACTGTTTTTCACACCCTCATATCTGTTTATCTCAGGAAGTTTGCTGGAATATATAATTCCTCACTGAAGAATATGCTTTTTATTTATTTTAGAGAGAGTAAAGGGGGGGGGAAGAGAGAGAGAGAGAGAGAGAGAGAGAGAGAGAGAGAGAGAGACATCAGTGTGAGAAACATCCATCAGTTTCCTCCTGTAAGAGCCTGGACCGGGGATCGAACCCACAAACTTTTGGTGCCTGAGATGATGCCCCAACTAACTGAGCCCCTCAGCCAGGGCTGCTGGAATATTTTCACAGGAAAATGGACCTGGGATTCTCCCTTTCAGAGGAGATTTGCCGTCTCAGCCTTCATGGCATGTAATATTACAACCCTGACACTCCTTCCTTATCTTTAGGTTAAAACAAATGCACTTCTAGCCATACTATGGAACGGTAACAGTTCTGGGAAAGATGTATTTAATTTAGCACCAGGAAAGACTGCTGGCCACAGTTCTGATCCCTGCCACAGTCTGTGCTGGAGGCAGGAGAGGAAGGTGCTGTGTTATTAGACTTCATAGAAAGACATGGAGATCTCAAAAGTTCAGTCTGTAAAGTTGTTACACCCACAACCAAATAAACTGAGCTCCTAACGGGGATACATACAGCAATTTACCACCACAATGCCATAGGGAAGCAGCTCCTGTGCCTTCTGTCTGCTTTCATGATAGAGCCAGCACAAATTAGCCACGCAGAGCTCCGGACACACTGATAATGCCTTTAGGCTTATTTTGGGACCAAGTATTGGTTTTACAGAAATGGACTATGGTTACCATTTGAAAAGAATTATTTTGTCTCACCCAGCGTTACACACTTATTCTAGACTGGTCTGTCTTGGTGGCACTAACAGTCTGCCAATGGTTCGATGCTGCTCCCAAGTTCTCCAGCACAAGTTTAGACACTTTGGAAGAAGATGGAAATAAAAACTTTCACGAGGAAGAAGGGTATTACATGTGGGGCATAATTTTAAGAGGAAGCCTTTTAGACTCATACAGTGATACACAGACTTTGTCTTAATTTAAATAAATAAGGGGCTTGTTCTGTTATTGAATCTCACTTATGTTAGGACCAATACCATTCATTTAGGAAGTATAAAATGTGTAAAATGTTTGTAATATTGCAACAACAAATGTTCTCATTTTGCATCTTCCACTTTGCTTAAATTCACTACTTATAAACTTTGAAAAAATATACAATGAGAGACAGCAAGGTCACAGAAGATTTAGGCTACATATTTGTCAATGCCTTCTTCTGTTATCAAAGTGCTTTGCATAATTTGACTTAATTTTATTTATACTATTTCTATATTTTCTAAAGAATTAACATAATAACTCAAAAATGGTTTGCAATTTTGGAACTCCTCAATTTGCGTGTGTGGCAGATGGGTTTCTTTGGGCAACTGTACATCAGTTATCCAAAATTAAATGACAGAAATTATCCGAGGCCTTGAGATGCTGAGGATAGAAAAGGGTGGGGAACCTTTTCTGCCAATAGCCACTTGGATATTTATAACATCATTCACAGGCCATACAAAATTATCCACTTAAAAATTAGGCTGCTATATTTGGTCAAGCATTTAATTAACTCACCCCTAAGGCCTTGGCAGTACCAGCCCAAGTGTTTTCATGGGCCTTATATGGCCTGAGGGCTGGACATTCCCCACTCCTGGTCTAGAGGATACTTCTGCAACTTCTTTCTTTATATTTCAGGAAAGATGGCAGAAGAAAGGCTTTTTTTATTTTACTAATCTAGGTAAGGTTGAAAGCATTAAAGGACCAGATAACTAAGCTGTAAAGACACTTCTTTTTCCCCAGACATGAGAAAATAGTATCAATTTACATTTGTATACTGCTTTATGCTTTCTAGAAAATGCTGATATGTTATGCAGGAGGTTGAAGTATTTAGGGAAGCTAAGTGAGTCCCCAGAGACTAACAGGAAGACACTGAAGTTAAGATCGAGTTCTGCTGACTTCTTACCCAGGAGTGATGGAGTAACTCTGGAAAGTACTGTTGAAAGATTTTACCCCATAGTCCCTATTACATCTATTACTTTTCCAGTTGAGTTAAAAAAAAAAAAAATGAGGCATCTTATATTTGGCATCTTATTTCATATAGGGAAATAAAAATTCATTTTTATTCAGAGAGTATCTAAATTTGATGTACAAATTTTATGTAAATGCAAAGCATTATTAAGATGCACTTAAGTAATAATTTTATTTTCAGACTAATTGAGATGTTACCAGCAATGTGGGCTCTTGGCTCCTGAATTCAGCAAAGAAACATTCAGAGCCAAGAACTCTAGCACAAGAGAAAGTTTA